>CABFVX010001910.1:0-136359 GCA_902151425.1 Timema shepardi | reverse complement strand
TATCAGAAAATAAAGAAATCAATTAAATAATAAATGTCTCATTTTTGTATTTTAACGTAAAAAAGTTATTTTATTCTAAGAATAAGAGTATTAACAATTACTTTTAATGTTCATGTAAGGCTCAAGAGCATATAGTTTGAGAAAATCTTGTTTAGATGATTTGCTAAAAATAAGATAATTTACCCAACTTAAATGTGAGCGAAGCCGTGGGTAAGCTCGAGTAGGTTAATTTGATTATAAAAAAATGAATGATTGAATAATTCATTTAGCAAAATTAATAAACAAATATACTAAGAAAGACTGATAAAATATACTTTGACACTTTAAAAAAATTCAAAAACGGTACGGGTACAAAACTTTTTATCTCTGGTACAAAACGGTACAAAAACTAATACCAAACCTTGGCAATGTAGAAAGTTAAACATACAAAAGTGGTACTACAGGTTAATGGACGTGCTGCAATACCTTGGGAAGTAGTAAATTGAGGAAAGACATATATTTTGAAACGATAGGACATGCTATTTAATTAAACACTACACACCTCTCCATCTATTAGCATCATTACAAATCATAATGAATGTTTCCGGAGACAGAAAAACACATATTAATAAATTATCTAAAAATTAACTTCACAAAAAGGCATTTTGTCTAAAAGTCATTTGTCCTAAAGTCATTTGGCCTAAAAGCATTTGGCCTGCAGGCATTTAGCCTACACTTTAGGCCAAATGATGGGTACCCTATCTATCTATGTAGGCCAGTGTATCTAGAATTGTTCCCAGTGGCAGACCACTTGATAAACGTTTGAAGCATACGTGGACCACCCAACCTAAAATGATATTTGCCAGTCATTTATCCAAGCGGGAAACTTTCTAAAAAATTGTTCATCAAGCAGTAGTAAAGAGACAGACTATTTTTAAAAAGTAGTTTCATATCTACACTTTAAGGTACAATTTTCATAGAAAAAAAGACTTATCTGACACCTATAACGATCAATATGACTTGTGTTTAAAAGGTTAGCGTTAGCCGTATATTACAGTTGGGCCACGAGTTCCTTCTGGGTAATAATTGTAAACAAGACGTTCTGGTGTACTAACCCGGCCCTAGCTGTTGAGGCGCTCCATTTAGGATGGTTGCAAATGTTTTCTCAAGATGGGCAAAAACATCAAGTTATGTATATAGTACTGTAAGACACAACAAACTGCTAAGCTAATCCAACCTAACTTAACCTAACCTAACACTAATTAATAATATAAATTTTTTTAAGAATCTTGGCTATTCATACGAATATTGTACTGTATTTGTGGAACAAAGTATAAATGACTGGGCGGAGATAGCCTGTCAATATTGATCTCTTGCTCTATTTCTCTTTTCCATTCCCATTACCCAAATACCTTTCTGTCTGTCCTCTGTGTTGTTTTGATTTGTATTGAAGCCGTCAAATATATAATAGTCTGATGTTGAATAATTTTCGAAAATAAACATTGCGATTTTGTTTAAAATAGAGATATCGGAAGTATTTACATGGTGGTAGAGTAAATGTTATTTGAATCATCTATTTTCAAAAGCAGCTATCTACAAAGAAATTGAAAAATTAAAGTTCTGAGAGTTTTCTAACTATTGGTAAATATAGTCCTTATTCAATTGCTATCTCTGGACGTAATATAAGCATAATTTCCATAACCGGCCAACTACATTGAGCTATAAGTTCCAAAATCGGCCATAGCTTCGAGGTGTAAATAAATTCCAAAACAGTTTATGTGATGAAATGCAAAACTCAGGAGTATCTAAAGTCAGTGTCTCCGAAAAGCATAGGTCGAGATAGGGGGGAGGGAGGGGGTCTTGGACTCCCTATTTTATATTGGGGGCAGAGACTATCAAAAGAACCTCACCCCAAAATATTTCCCAACTAAATTTAAAGCCCATAAATAAAACATACAGCTGCTACCATCAGTTTGGTAATTTTAAGTAGCCCCTAATTAGGATATAAATTTATAATCAATTTTACAGAAAACTGAAATGCTCTAATTTTGCAGTGTTTATTTTTTCACGCAAAAAAAACTCTTTCACAAAAACATATTAACTAACATTATGCCTATATTTGATTGTCTTAGGTAAAAAAGGTTACAAGAGTCAAATACTTACTGACGATTTTGTCACAGATGAGAAAAAGTTTATAAAATATCACAGTTGAATAATTATTGTAAGTTTAATTTGGACATGAGGCGATTTTTAAACTACGGTTAAAATCTTATTTTTCCCATATTTTTATCAACACTAATAAAATTAAAAAGCTAGACATTTGTTGACATGCTTTATTGTTATAGTTAGAATACAATGTTTTATTATTTTTAAACCTACATTTAGCCTTGTGATATTTTATATTTGATTATGTTAAATTAATGGTTTGTAAGAAAATTACTAAGTGTTGAGTAAAACTTAGTTTAAGGGTCCTTTAAGCTATCTTTCAACATATGAGCCTTGGCAGTGTTGATACGTACACTTAGCTAGGGGGGGAGGGGGGTATTATGGGGATATAATCCCCCAAATCTTCCCGAAGTTTATTAAGTTGATAACGAAAGAGTATTTAAAGAAGTTAGTTTGTCAAACTATATATCTTAACTTTTGAGTATGCAATTCGATCTTCAGAGATATTAGTTTATTATTCAAAAGAATAGAGTTTTCAAAAATGTTTTTGAGGAAGACTACAATAAGTAGCTTCTAGAGACATCTGGTATTAAAAAGTCCTGGAGAAAATCATTTAAAAAAGCTTTTAAGGGCGTTCATTTTTTTAAAATTTGCTAAAAACCTTAATATTATCAAAATAAAAATAATGGGCGAATTTATTTTAAAAGATTCTAATTTTTAAAAACTCTCCCCTTGAAGACCACTTCAAAAAACTTTTAGGGTACCTATGCAATTTTCAAACATGAATTTGGAGCGAAAAACCTTAGAATTATTTTTTTGTTATCTCCCCTTACACTCCTTCATAAAATAAGGTTCCCACCACACTTAAAATAATTTTATTATTTCTCAGAAGTCTTAAATTATGTCATAATTTACAGTTTGGAAACCTCCCAAAATTAAATTATACCTACGCCTATGGGACACATAGTGTAGCCGGTCAAATTAAAACTGCTACTTTTCAGGCTAGATGGAGTGTACATGGAAAACAGGGGAAAATCCTTTAAAGTAAAGTAATTGTGTGGCATTTCATGTCAAGAAGATGTAGTAGACATTATAAAATGTCATTGAACTTTTTAAATATATATTTTTTTCAATAATTAGTGAAATATGAATTTGAGATCACTACCAAGTGTAAACTATTAGTTTTCTACCCAATTAATGTGATTTATTGATGATATTTGCTCCAAGAATTTAATAGGTTCTGAAAACTATGAAATTTTGTATGTATAACTTTTATTATAAAATACTTATTTTTTGTTCAGGAAAACCTTTTTAAGTAAATTATTTTTAAAAGTGTCAGTCTTATTGGCGCTTTTTGAATGTATGTAAAAAAAATTGTATTATCACAACAGCTGGGTTTGAAATTTATCAGCCATTAGCCTCGATAATATATTTTAAAGCGAAAGGACTCCGGGTTATAAGAAAAATGTTAAACCACTAAGCTTAATTTGTATTATATAATGTAGGCTTTTTATTATCACCCTTAGTGTCTGATGGTTTCAAAAGTTACTAGGAACACATTCATATATACATGCATGAAGTCAGATATAATTTTTGTTATGTAGTTTGATTGGTGGATGAACCGTAGGAGTAAAAAGTTTATAGAATCATCTAATTTTCAAAAAATTGTTGGGGGAAGACCCCTTTAAATAGCATTAGAATACTCCAAATTTAAATTAATGGTGTGGTGAACCACACAGATTTTCTCTCAATTTTATCTTTAAATAGACATTTATTCAAAACTCATAAGATATGTGAAACAAATTATATACCTATACATTGTTGTAGAATTATTACACTAAAGATCATAAATGAAATAGTATAAACTGTTACTTACTCTCCGGTATTAGGAACTAGGAATACTATTGCAGAAAAATAGAGAAAAGAAAATAGTCGTTGTCTACCAAACAGTTTAACAATCAAATTCAATTTAAAATACATGAACTAAAATTTAAAATTATAGATTTTTGATTATATAAACTATTGTTTCAATAAAAATATATTTCAAATAACTTTATAATGATAAGATATTTCGTATCTCAAATAGTTGCGGAGAAATGATGAAAATTGGAAAATTTACTAATAAAAGGTATCCTCAAAGTCATTTTCATGAGAAAATAAGACATGCTCTCCTGTTTATAGTATTAAACAGTGTTTAGATATAACATTTAATCAAAATTGCTAGAGCAAATTTGAGAAAGTAGATTTATCTTCTCTTTTTTTCTTTAACTTAGGATTAGACAACTAATTCAAAATAACCCATTGGGGGACCTTATAAACAATCCAGATACCAGGTTTTAGCCCAATCTGTAAACTAGTTTGGCTCTAACCCGAGGTACAGACATACAGACAGATGGTGTTGTGAAAACAACTTTTTTGTTTCAGGGGGTCATTAAACGTCGACATTCATCAAAATCTTGAGTTAGAACTTTTGACGAATCACAATACTTTCTCTTGGAGGTGTTGAAAGAAAGTAAAAATATGCTGAGTGAGAACCAATCCAAATAACTTTTAGAGGGCTATAATGTTAGCAAATTTTTCCTAGTGGAGACCAGTCCATGCAGTAGCTTCTCGTGACCCAAAATTCTTAGCAAGCTTGGAAGAGGTGCCCCAAAGATTAAAAGGGGAGGTCCCGGGAATATTTTTTAAATTTTTTATGCTTCAAGAAGCTATTTGAAGATTTCTTTTTGTAATAGTTGTGGTTTCGGGCGCCCTTTTGTTCTTTTATTTACATTAATGTGTTATTACTTATAAACTTTCTTTTGTTAGCTTTCACTGGTACATCAAAACAAAAGCACCTGCTACAATAAATGCCACAAAGCTCCATAGCCCGGTACACACAACACAGCTTCTTGTACAAAACGTTGTGCAAGAAATTTTACAATATCTGGGTCATATGGATTGCATTCAAATTTTAGCCAGTGACTGTTCAAACGGCATTTGTGATTGCATACAATATTTGGAAACAACATGGCACTTTTGCCCATTTTATAGAAAATAATGATTTATTTATTTGGAAAATATTGGTATTTAATGTAAATAATTTCTGAATTATTCCTAAATATTGTGAAAATAAACAAATATTTTTGTCAATTTTTTAACCACTTTCATAAACAGTTGAAAACCTTTATATTTTGGGCTTAACCTCCTTCAATTATAATTATTTGTTTTCTTTCAAGCATTTAGCTGTTTCTCTTACAATCATTTTTTTTAAAATAAATAGTACGGAACCTCACGCGGACTTTCTCGCTCTATTGTTTGAAAATAATGATATTTACTCAAAACTCGTAATACATGTGAAGCGAAATAGTATACACTAGCAAACACAAGCATAAATTGCACTATAATTAAGGAAAACTTTTTTGTTTAGTCCCAGTTTTAAATTTTATAATTTTGTTTAAAAAAATTAATGTCCTCATTTGTATGTTTGGACCGATAAAAAAAGATCAATATTGGGTCCACAAGGGTCAACACTTCGTGTTAAAATTTCAACGCCCGGGTAAAATTTTGATATTTTATTAGGTGTTGCAAATCTTCATGCCATTGCATTGCTATTAAATTCCTCATTTATAAATTTTAGCCAATAAAAAAATATATAAATTGACTATTGAGTCTAAAGTAGATACAGATCATTGTTGCACAAACATTTCTCCTAGGAGGATTAAAGAAAAACAACATTAATTTTTAGATACTTACTTATATTTTATTACTCTATGGCATTGGAGAATAATCGCGTTAAAATTTAAGTAGTAGGTACCTCTTTACAACTAAAGCTCACAAAATTGTATTAATATATTTGTTAATATCTCAGAGACTGTTAGATTTATAATAATATATTTGATATAGAAGTTTTTTATTTTTAATAGTACTACAATTTTGCATGGATAAGATATTTAGTATCTCAAATAGTTGCGGAGATACGAAAGATTATGCTTCTTTAAATTACCCTAAAATTTATTTTCATGGTAAAATGAAAATAGCCAGTTTATTTAAAATCTTAATCATCATCTAAATACGAATTTTAATCAAAAACTTTATAGTCGATTTTGAGAAAATCTATTTTATTCTTCTTTCACCCTTTCTTTAATTACTCTTAATTTTAAGTTTAAATAGACACACAGACAGACGTTATTGGAAAGACCACGTCTTAGGGTTTTGGGGGTCTTGAGATGTTGACATCCATCACCCATCAGGTTAGATTTTCTTTTGCGGTCAAAATACTCATACCTTTTTTGTTGGAAAAGTTAATATATACGTATAGCTTGAAAGCTATATGTTTTATAAGAATATGCTTCTTATAAAATATTTGTATTATAAAGAGACCTACATATTTGTAACAATAAGTAATTTCATGTCTCAAATAGTTTAGAAGATATTATAAAAAAAACGTTAATTTACGCATCAGACAGGTGCCCTTAAAGTAATTTTGCCAAAATATTGAGGGAATCCATTTTGTTTGGTACATTTATTTATGTTTAGAAATGAAACTTAATCAAAATTGTTAGAGCCCATTTTGAGAAAATTGACTCTTTCACTTTTTTCCCTTCAGTAAATTACCTTTAATTTTAGGGTTGGATATCCAATTCCAAAAATCCCTTGGGGCAACTCTATGAAAACTCTATATACGAAGTCTTAGCCCAATCGGCAAAATAGTCTAGGCTCTAGTTGTAGGTAAAAAGAGACAGACAGACAGACGGAAAGTCAAAAACAACTTTTTTGGATTCAAGGGGTCATGAAACGTCAAGATTCATCAAAATCTTGAATTCAATTTTTTTGACGATCACTATGTACTTTCTTTACCTGTAATATAGTGATAAAGTAAAAAAAAAAAATGTCTAGCAGACGAAGATTTCGTGTTTACGACTCAAAAATTGTACAAGAAAATTGGCATATATAGGACGCTCTATTTCCTGAAATTGTTTATAATAAGTTGTGCAAAACAGATTTCATGCCATACCATCCCTCTATGTTTTGAAAGGAGAAGAGAGGAGTAGCGACTTCAGTTCTAGTCTTCAACTTTCTGGAAAGAGAAGTCGTAGCTCATCTGCTTGCATTTTTACCAACATCCACAGCTCTTCTTCTTCTTCATTCCCCTATGAAATCTATGACGTCACAAATAAGAACTACACTAGCCAGAGCAATCGGACAAATACCGATTTTCAATCAGCATTATATGGACTAGTACACGTCTTACACACATGTTACGGTCACTGCCATGTATGTGATTTTTTTTTTCAAACCCACTGATGTTTGTATTACATTTAAATGATTACCAGGATAATATTTTTGCAAACATTAAATAAAATAATTACATATCTTCAATCAAAGGCAAGCAGTGATTGCCTTGCTTGCCCTGACGTGACACCACTGACTCCATGTAGCTTCTAGTGGCATCCAAATCTCGTAAAATTTCAGGAGGGCCTCTGATCCCCCGTTTGATGGCCAAGAAGTCCAAAGATTTTTTTTGTGCTTATAGCCCTTACTAAGCCCCACCCAGACTAGAAAAGAACAACGAACACGAACTTGTTCGTGACAAGTGTAGATGGTTTTCTGGAATAGAACTTGTAACAAAATTTGTTAGTTCTTCTGTTCAGCACCGATCCACTAGTTTTTGGTTTACGCCCGTCGCCTCTAAGTGTGTTCTTGTTCGTTCCTGTTCTAGTCTGGACGCCTCCACGAACATTTCCGTGAACATTTTCCCGAACCTATAGTAACTGGCTGGACAGTAGCAGAGTCGCACGTGCGTTTTGATTTTTGTAACTAAGCCTACACATATCTTTTGGTGAGTGTATTTCATAGTGTGTGTGTGTGCGTGTGTGTAGTTGATGATGATGATAATCATAATAATAATAATTTTCTTTATTTAACAGATTGTATAAAATCAAGTGGTCTAAAGAAGAGAAAATTAAGCTAATAAGCCACACCAGGTAATATGGAATCCTAAGGATCCAGGTGACCATAATTATCAAAGTGTAAATGAGCTGGATGTAAATAATTAAGTATTTCCCCAGTATGGGAACCCATTGCGAACATGTTCTGTTCAAGTCTGGACACTCAGCCACAACAAACAGATCAACGAACATGTTCGGGTCAATGTTAGTCTTTGTTGCTCTGTTCATGTCTGGACACGACTTTAGACAATTAAGTTTCCACCCTGACTTGATAATATCATTACCAATAACATAAAAAAATAGAAGGGGCCTACACATAAGTTTTTAATAATTATTGCTAGCCAAAAAAGTAGTTAGCGTGAACATATAATTTTTTAATAATTATTGCTAGCCAAAAAAATAGTTAGCGTGAACATATAATTTTTTAATAACTATTTCTAGCAAAAAAAAAAAGTTAGCGTGTTCCTCTCCATCCAAGTTCCTACTATGTTGTAATGACAAAGAACGGCATGCAAAATTTTACCACCCGAAAAAAGTAAACCTTCAAATATCTTCAAACGTCATCAAGGCTCAAAAATCTACCCGGTGTGGACCTCTGGATCCCCTCTCACTTAAGCCACCCTCCTCCAACTTTCAAAGAGATTCCGGAGCCCCTGTCTAGAGTTATGAGTGACCTAAACATAAAAAAGTGACGTGTCTATCAGAAATAAAATGAAGATCTTTCTTTATTTATCGGTGAGAGTATAATATTTCCAGTGTGCTTACAAAGGTGTATAATATAGGTTTTGGAATACCGAGGACAGATGCTTGCTTCACTTGCAATGAATAAACAAAAAAACATTAATCTGTAAACTGATCTGAGTAAGGGACAAAAAAAATATTAACACAAAAGAGAGAAGGTGAAAGTATGAAAGTATAGGCATTCTTTTTAGCACCACGCCTTATTACCCGTTCGGCTTATAAACTTATGTAATAATTACGCTAATGGTCTTAGGGATTTGGGAGGTTATATTTATAGGAAGTTTCCCCTAATTTGCATGGAGGTAGAGTTAAAAACCATTTTGGAAAAATCACCCTTAGTAAACCTTACCGTGATTCTAAACTCGATCTCCCCGTCATCGGTAATATAGTCTACTGAGAGAGTAGCACGGTCGTTAGACCATGTGGCCACCGAAGTGGGTGGAAGAATATTTGTGGATCCTAGGAAACCCCTATTTTGGGCGATTTTGTTCATTGTTATATTCACTAAAAGTGTGTTGTGGACTCAAAGGCCAGGGATTTGTTGGATATCCCCTGAGATTTGCTGGCACACCTTAAAGGGGAGTATACAATTATACAGAAAAACTTTAGGCTATAATTTTTTTATTCTTACTACTGCTTTAACCATGTCATCAACCAAATACTAGTTAATATGTTAATATTCACCTTCAAATGTCAGCTTGTAAAAACTTCCAATTTTAAAACTAGCTCTGTAAACATCTCAACTGCCTTTATTTCTCCACAGTCAATATGGTATTAGAATCAAAGGACATTTCATGGAATGAGACGAGTGGTTGTTTTTTTTGCTCCAAGAAAAGGAAGACAACATTTCCGCTATTTTCTTTAAAGATATTACTCAAGGAATCAACAAGAGGAAAGAGCAGCTTAAATAAAAGAACAAGTCAGATATGAAGTTGGTAGCTTATATAGGTAGACTTACTACCCTCCCCTCATTCTTTCTGTAGACCTACTTACTCAAACATTATTTGGTAACTATGAAAAGTTTGTAAACATATACAAAATTTTAACAGCATTTCTAGTTATTACACTGTTGTGTTAGGAGACCCGAATAAATGTTAAAATAATAAGTGTTAACTACAAAAAATTAAATAGTAGATATTAAAAAACCTACATAAATATATGCCACAGCTGAAGTGGCTTAGTCATTTTTTTTCGCACTCAATATTTAATTTAATTTTTAATTCTAACCTTTAAAATTGGGGTTGTTTATTTATTAATGTTTTTTAATAATATTAAATATTTCAAAAACGGACCTAACAATTTGGTTTAAAATGGATGTGTGCTGTCTATTATACATGACAAATAATACTGTATACCTATATTTGTGGGAAATAATTCGCTTAGCGGTGATTTACTGACGACTAATATTTGAAAGGTAAATGTTACTCCAAAATTGCTCTAGGATTTTGTTTAAATGTATATTATATGAGTGTTTTACGTGATGAAAGGCACTGTATACTCGTTTTTAATCAAAAAATTTCTTATAGGTAGTTTATATATAACAATTATTTTTTAAATTCAAAATATTTTGAAAATGCTTTTTAAGTTTTTGTTAAAATTGGATTTCTAGGCAGTTTTTTTTTACATAAGGCTCCAGGACTTTAGTATTTGTTGTACTTCCCATGAGGGGGGCCATATATACGTATACATCTTTTATAGGCTAAGGATATAGTACATTTTACTAGTGAACCTTCTGAGATGCGTTAACTTTCCACGCCCTTGGCTGGAATATATATTAAAGGGGCCTACTTTCATTACCAGATAAATTAATCAATTCTAGTTTGACCTTAACGAACTTAGTTTTCTTGTTGAGACTTTTATTTTTATATTATTTTCCTGTTTGCATATTTGTATATGGTTAAATTTATATTGCTAAATATTGTCTCAGACAAAAGCTTAGATGTTCGTGATTGGATGTCTATAAATATACGCATTAAAATAATGTACTGTATTGGTACAATTTAAGTAATATATATGTTAAGTACTTATTAGGCCGTGGGCTATATCATTTGTGAAACGGCCTAGGATCATCTTACCCGGTTTGTTTCTGGTGACTCCCACCACCACTTAGAGTGGATGACTACATTCCTTACTCGTCATCTGAGATGTCGATGGATGGTGGCTCTCTTGTACCGGTAAACTCCACCTGACGCGACGAGGTCACGGATGCAGGAGGAACTGCTTAGCTTCGTACAGCAAGTTTGACAGTCATGCATCATCCAGGTTGTTTTTTGTGCGGGGTATGACTTAGTTCTACACATTTTTATTAATTTCGTGAGAACTGTGGGTTGAAGGCCAAGGTTTGCTACCTTAAATGATGCGTCTCCCAGGACGAAGTATAAATAATATTTGCTTGGGGGTGAATTTGGACATTGGCCAAGTGTTTCAGATTTAGTCTCGTAATTAAAAATGAGACTTGAATCCATTGCACCTAATTTAAGATTATCTTTGAAAGACATATAAACGTTTTTCCTTTTGAAAGCAACATTTGTGCCCTGGAAACATGACACGCCCCTTCATTCCCATTGGCAGGCTTAAAGATTAGCTGCTGCTACTTGTCCGAATATTCACTAGGCCTGTCAATATTGTAATCCTTGTCTCATTCAATAATAATAATATCTTTATATTTTGTACAGGTTTAACTGTTAACAACTAATCATTTTAAGTAAACTCTCTTTAATTAGGCAAGTCTTTGTTCACGAAATAATAAAACCAAGTGGCGTCCAATGTCGTCAATTTCCCTCCTTGACGTTTTGAGATTAGATTATTATTGTTATAATTTTAATAATAATAATAATAATAGTAATAATAATAATAATAATTATTATTATTATTATAATTTTAATAATAATAATAATAATAGTAAGTATACCTATAACAGGCCAGCACTGAAAAGGGCGGAAGTACCTTACAACTATATATATTTACACGAGAAAATAAGATAAACATTAATAGCTATATAATTGTATATACTGTTGAATAGTTACGAAAAAAATAGTAATTAATAATAAGAAGAATAAAAATAGCAATAATAAAATAACTAAAGAGTGGTTAAAAGCATTAACAATATGCAAAAAATTAAACAGAATATTGTAAATTTAAATTTTATAAACAGAACCTCTACATGATAGATTATTGATATGAGATTTCCTTAAATACCTCTATGAATTTAGCTTTTCTTTTATGCTAGAAGTCGAAATTGACAAATCTAGAATTGGCGCTATGGATACAACGACCTACAGGGCTCACCCTATAAGAGGTATTGAGAAAAAATAATTTTGTATTACGAGAACCCCGAGAAGGGATTTAACGTCTACAAGATAAAGGGATAATTTGCAAGAAATTTTGGTATTGAAATATAAAAATAAAAAGAGCATCACAATAAAGTACACGCGAGAAGAGAGTTTGGAGCCCTAAGAGGTTTCAAATTCAGTCATAATCATAATAAATCCAGTTAGTAAAGAATTTATCATAGCACGCAGCGACAAATTTTCTCTGAACGTTTTCCAACCTAAGAGTGTCAGTTAAGGTAATGGAATTCCAAGCAACAGTAGTATATTCTAACTTAGATCTAACCAAGGCGTAGTACAGACGTAAAAAAACAGTCAACTTTCTTTAATGATGAAGGAATAAATTTAATAAGTCCAAGTAATTTCAATGATTGGTAAATTACAGGGTCAACATGACAATATAAATAAAGTTTGTTATCCAGGAGAACACCAAGATCATTAATATCAAGGGTGCAAACTGTATTATCATTGCCCAATTTATAGGTAAAATAGAAAGGATTAGTTTTCCTAGTAAAACAAATAGATTTGGTCTTAGATTTATTAATAGACTTTCCATTTTCAAAATACCATTTTAGAAAACTATTTACATTATTTTGTAAATCTATATAATCTGTAACTGATTTGTTATTTTTAAATAATTTTACTTAATCAGAAAAGAGCAAATAACTAGATGAGTTCAAATATCTACCAATGTCATCAATAAACACATTAAAAAGAAGAGGACCTAAATTAGAGCCCTGTGGTATGCCACAGGGGGCTAAAATTGTATTTGAGGTGTATGAGCTAATTTTAATGGTGAATTATCTTTAATGCAAACAACTTCTGAACCAATTTACATATGAGTGAGAAAGGCCGATATTATCAAGCCTAGATACTCTGCTGACATAAGTAAAATGCCTTACTTTTGTCAAAATAAATAGCATAAACTTGACCTTGGACAGAGACTTGAGGGGCAACATGCTCAAGAAATTATACTAAATTAGTGACAGGAGATTTTTTTTTTATAAAACCATGTTTATTAGCTGAAAGTTTATTTTTAAGGTGGTGGAAATTGTGCTCACATTAATTTTCTCAAATACTTTGGAGAAAGTTTTTAAGAGATAAAATGGTATATAATTACAAGCATTTGTTTTTTCTCCCTTTTTATAAATATGTTTGACAATAGATTGTTTCTATGTAAGAGGATTAGTTTCATTTGACAGGCTAATGTTAAATATATAGGCTAACAAATGGTTGAAAATGCTGGCACAGCCTTTAACGATAAAACTTGGAGTTCCATTTGTCCCAGCACATCTAGAAGAACTCAATATTTTTATAGCATAAACAGCATCCAAGGGTGTAATGTGGCCTGGAAACAAGGGTGCTAGAACGGGACAGGGTGAGACAGGAAAGGCTGAATTCTAAATGGAATGAAAGTAGGTCCCAAACTCACTATCAATTAATAAAGGATCCGCTATAATCTTTCCATTAATTCCTAGGCTAAACGGAGTAACTTTATTCACACGATTATTTTAACAAATTTCCAAATTTCCTTGGGTTTGAAAATAATACTATTTTCTATTGAGTTCATCCAATTGGCTTTATCTATAGTCAAAATAGTTTTAATTAATTTACGAAAGTGAGAAAAATGTGAATAGAATACCCTATTATTTGTTAGTTTAAACTTTTAGAAAATTCCTAATATAATATTTAATAGTAGAAGAAAACGAATTCAGATATGTGGATGAACTAAGAGTAGTAATTTAAGGAATGGCCACTTTTGGAAATAGAAGACTCATTTGAGGCTAAATTACTAATTACTTATATTTCAAACTTAATCCAAATAATAATAATAATGATTTTGGATTAGTTATTATTTTATTGAAATTGGTTCATATAAATATTCACCAGGATATATTACATTTTCTTATATGATTAATATAAAAATCTGTCACCTCGGTATTGATTGGTTTATAAAGTGGTTATTTATATTAGGTAGTTCCAAAACTGGCCAATTTTTAAACATAGCCTTATATTAACTTTAAAAGTACTGAAATATGATTATTGTAATTAATACATCAAATTTAAGAATTTTTTTTAGAAAATTATTGCTGCACTACATTTTATCTAATGACTCACCCTTGTGATTAAACAGTTTTCCTTGATTTAAAAAAAAATTGCCAAGGATAGCCACTTTTGGAAATAGAAGACTCATTTGAGGCTAGATTATTGATTACTTATTTTTGAAAACTTAGTCCCAAACTATAATAGAAATTTTGATAAAGCGAGCAAGATTGTCATACCGTGTATTCTCCTGTGGTTACCTGTGCGGACTACCCGGCACACCACAACGGACCACAATTTGAGAGTTACTGATCTAGGGATTGTTCAAGATATTTTAGGATTTTTTGCTTCTATCCACGTCAAGGGTCCCAAATTAAATTCATGTCAATGATATATTTTCAAGTTTTGCATTCGAAAAATCTGCAAACTACATGAGGTAATGTACATAACCTAACATAACCTGCATTCGCCTGTAGAAAGAAAAAAGAAGATAAAATGAAAATGTCGAAACCCAACCTTTAATCTCCAGAGTCAGAGATGAGTTTCAAACATGTTTGATTAGACAATTGGTTTTGTTTCTTGACACATGCGATCGTGTGGTACGTTTTTAAAACCAATATTCAATCACAAAAACTATTTGTGATAAGACCGTCAAATGTTTCACGATTAATCATAGCAACTGTAAATCAAAATGATAAATCATGGAAGGTATACTGTGACTGGCAAGCGAGGCTAGGTGAGATGGTAAACAGACCACGGCCATTGTTAGGGTGGTGGAGGAAAGGTCAGGAAGGACGCTTACGCCCACCCCAATAATATGTTCAATTGGAATATTCTTAGTACTGTAAAAGACACGATGAAATGTTTGATACAGAAGTGTGAAAATTCACATTTGGAGCAATGAGTTCATGAACAGGTAATATTTTTTAAATCTAACTTCTAAATAAATAGTTCGAATAATATTGTATCACAATTTATTTTTAATTCTATTTTCATATTATTCGTGTTAAGAATTAATTTTGTCATCAAATCATTTGTGGTATTCATTCAGTACGAAATATATATATTTTTTCTAATTTAAGTGAAAATAGGTTGGTTTTGTCCCAACAATAAGTAAGAGCTAGCGACGCCTATTTAAACATTGTTTTACCCAATTTCCCAGATAGGTAATTAATGACGCTGGAGTTGTGTAAGCACTAAATGCTATTGTAATATAATAAGCTAGTTTGTAAGTTTATCTTTTTCTCCCTGTCTTATTACTTGGTCCGGCTCTAAACTAATATATTAATTACACTGGAGGTGTAAGGATAAAAAATATACAATTTAAAGGATATCTACCCTCATTTACATATTCATAGAGGGAGAGAATGGGTGATAATTTAGGAAAACCATCAGTACATCAAACCGGGACTCGAACATATACCTCCCTATCACCGACAAACCAATAAAGTTGTTTGTGTGTTCAAGTTTGTAAGTCATTTGATGAGTTTAAAAAACTTCAAAGTGATACAAAGTACTAGTAAACACTCCAGATTTTAAAATATCAGATAAAATAAACGAATATAACATACTAAACTACTTTGAGATATTTTTTACTGCCATAAAAATATTTCGGTATTATCAAATGGAATCAGGGCAACACCTTTGTTAAATAATTTCATAGTATAAGCTATTGGATTGGTATTTTATCTAGATGAGAAGCGATTTTTATAATGGTATATCGATAAAGTGAATTTCCTATATCGGTCGGAAACCTGATTAAAAGAAACAGGGCTTGAAATGTTTATCGTAGCGGCTAAAGGCTGAGAGAGAAAAGTTTATCCGGGTTAGATAACTCTAGAAGTTTCAATCTAGCAGTTGATTTGAAATATATTAAATTAGCACTAGTACAACGCATTTCATGGTGTAGTTTAAAATAACCATGTATTAGCGTAGAATATAATTTTAGTTTAAGCTTGTATTAATTAGTATTTGAATTATTTTGAAATAAATACATATCCAAACACAACAGATACGGAAGATAAACATAGACTCTAAAAATAATATGACATTATTTGGTACAAGTGCTGATTAGTTATAATTATTTTCCAGAGAAACTAACTTATAATTATGTCTTTACGGTACTTGCCCATTAGGAAAATATAACTTTTCTATTTTTATTGTATTTTAAATTTTTGGTCTACAAATAATAGCAATGATTAATATTTATTTTAAAAAGAAAAAACTAAAATATTATTTATTTGTATTGTGTCTCCCTTGACTATTCAAATTATACTGCACATATAATTAATAATAAGGGTAGATATAATTTGTTAATTTTGAGATGCCCTCACTTTCATGTTTTTATATAGCATAAGTATACATTTTCTAAGTACTTTATATTCAAGGCTACAAACAAAGAAATTTGATATTCTCACAATTTTCTTTTGTATAATTGACAAAGAAATTAATCTTAGACAAACTGAGTAAATTACACTTAGTTTCTAAAAACATTTAAAAAAACCTTTTGAAAATTTCAGACACCTAACAAAAAATCTCCTTACTTCTCCTTGAATTCTCCCTGTCATATCAAACTCCCTCTATTTCCCAGGCCTTACTCGTTCAAAAGTGTGACATCCTTTCAATGAATAACAGTAGTGTAGTTAAAAAGCCATATTTATTTTAACCACAAACATATTCTAATATTTTATTTACTGTTTATCTATAAATATTATCTATCAGGTACGGGAAATTATAAACTAATCTAGACATTTCACGCATAACGTTAACCTTTTATATAAAAAGATTAATAGGTATCTTAAAACTTATTTCAAGTTCAAATGTACTCTACACAAATAAACAAAGCAATGTACCTGTATTTTTTTTAAATCTATTAAAAGTTGCACTTCTACAAAGCAAACACGTATTTAAAAGATTTTCTTGGAAATGGATAACTGAAATAATCCTTGTGACAAAAATTATTATATGAATTAAACGCATATAGTTTTAAAATGGTGGTACATTTACCTCGAATAACTAATACAAAAGTCTTATTTTAACAATATCTGTAACCACACGCATAATCAATTGTCCCGACTGAGCTTCCGCATGCAAATGGCCTTCATGCGTGGATTCAACCGTGAAATTGAGGACTGAACGGATAGAATGGCCTTTTATGGTTTGTGTGTTCTAACTTCGCATTAGGTGTAATTCAAAACTTATTATTATTAGCACCACGTCTTACTACCCGTTCGGGTTATACACACTTACGCTAATGTGTAATGGTAGGGTGATTGTGAGATGAAATGGAGGACCTACAGTTTAACGTGGAATCCGAACCACGGTGGAGGCCTGGCATTCCCCACATTCACAAGATGTCTTGTCAGAGGTGAAGGAAGGGTTTGGTAATCAGAGAAATCTGCGCCGGGACCAAGGATTGAACCCCGGCCGCCATCACAGAATTCTGACACCTACACCGCCAGGTCACCACTAATTCAAAACTAACTCTTATTACATGTGCTTTAATATAATTTCTACTGTAATTCCATGTTATATGTCTATTATTCTATGTCTATTATTTGTATGATCGTAAACAAAGAAAGAAAAGATGGAAGACGTACCTTTAGATGTATTTCAGTTTAAATTTATTAGACAATAATCACACTTATAAATATATACATACCAATCATGCCGTTCCCTTACGGGATAGGCAAGAAACTGTGCTTATGGTTTTAAAAAAATCAACTCCGTATTTAATACATCCTCACTGACTTTTTTCACATTTACCTAACCTTGCATACTTAATTCGCTTTAACAATATCTATACACTGAGTCATGCATGCTCTTTTATTCTCAACACTTTTAATGTTTCACTTTTTCTCACATAAGTCCACCTCAATTAGCTACGTCTTACATGGCCTATCCCTTATTTTTTTATTAACAAACTATACCTTCATATATCTGCTTCGTAGCCCAATTCACACTCATCCTATCGTCATTCCCTAACCAACGTAACATGCTTTCACATTGACCAATTGGATTCTCTTTCAAACCACACTTCTTCAACATCCATTCATTACTGACTTTGTCCTTACGAGTATTTCCCAATACACATTCTCCTTGCTTCTGTGTTTCTCCTGATAAACCCACGACTCACATTTATAAAATAATGTTGTCACTAGCACAATTTTATGTACTGATATCTTTGCCTCTTTCAATACTATTTCAATCTTTTCAATAGTCTTACGTCCAACTAGTCTCCGGGATGCATTCACCCGTGTGTTGATTTCACCATCCATCCTTCCATTTTTACAGAACATTTTACCCAGATTCACAAAACAATTCACTTTTACAACAGTTTTCCATTTATACTAAGTTGACTATCATTTTCTGGATTGTCCTTAGCAAATATTTCAAACCATTTAATGCATTATGCAAGTCACTTTCATTCCCATCCATTAATATGTCATCATCTGTATATAACCGCACTATCACATTTACTATTTGTAAATCAGCCATGTCCTCCGAAGCATGCCTCAAACACTTATCGATACAAATAATTAATAACATTGGAAACATAACACAACCATGTCTAGCACCATTATTAGTGCCGAACCATTCGCTTGAATTTCATTCCCCCCCTAACAATCGCTTTACTTCCATCACACACCGTAATAATTGTATTTACTAACCATGCATTCCTACCAGACTTTTTAAGAACATTCCATAACACACTTCTATTCACTCGATCATACGCTTTCTCCAGATCAACGAGTTCACTGTAAGCTTTCTTCATTACTCCCATTCATTTCTCAATCACTTGCTGCAATACAAATATTTGGTCCATGCAACCACTACCTGACACGAAACCACATTGCACACTCCAAATCTTGCCCTAAGATTTTTCACGCACCCTCTCACTTAAAATGCTTCCAAAAACTTTGCCTAAAATACTCAATAAAATAATTGCCCTATCATTCATAAGTTTACTCTTACCACCTTTGCCTATATACATAGAAACAGTGAGATCATTTTTCCAGTCATTGGGAACATTCTAAATCCCAGTACATACATTCTACAACTCATACAATATGGCAAGTAATACCATTCCCCCAGACTTAAGAATTTCACTTGTGATATCAATAACACCCGCAACCTTGCCATTTTTTTTAGCACTTTCATAGATATTAACATCCCAGCTTCATTAATTCTTTCTATCATAACTATATTTTCCCTATTGTCTGCTACTTTTTTTTTTTTACGTTTTCACCAAACACTTTTCCGAATACTTCCCCCATCACTCTCTTATATTATTTTCATCCCAGATCATCTCACAACGTTCATTCTGATTACCATTGGTACTTCTTTGCATTCCTGATTTCGTTTTATTTACTCAATTCCAAACCACTACTTATTTCCTTCAAAACCATTTTGAATTATTTCTTATTCTTTTAATCTCATTTGATGATTTCTACTCTCCTTTAATACTTTCTTTGCATTCATCGTTTTCTCTTCGTATCCGTCCCACAGCCTCTTACGTTATTTTTCACTACTCATAACAACCATTCGTTTGTACGATGATTTCTTTTCTCTCACAGCTTATTTCTCCTGTTAATTTCATCATTCATCTCTTTTTAAGTTTCCCACCAGCGCAGATTTACACACACCTTTTGCGCTATCAATTACAACCTCTATTATTCTGTTCCAAGCACTTTCTATATCATTAGTATTTATTTCAACATTCCATTCACTCGTTTGTAAAACACATTTTTCAATCATAAACTTTTATATTGCACTCTCTCACATTTATCCTGCATTTTTCCACTTTCACTATTGCTTGTTTAATATTCTTGCGTTACTTCCTCACAAAATTACTACTTAATTCATCTAATTAGATCACTAGGAAGGGATATTTTCTACATTCAGCTACACGCACAGCCCTAGTAGTATTTACTAAACTTCAAATTTCTCAGCATACATCATAAACTCAATAAACGTTCTTGAATTACCACTTTTTCATGTATACAAGCGAATATCTTTGTTTTCAAACCATGTGTTCGACATAAAACCTTTTTTGTACAGAAACTCAATTACTCATTGCCATTCTTGTTTAACCTATCTAATGATAGATATCTTCCTGACACTTTCTTTGAATCCTCTCTCTGGGTACCGACTCATCAATTCATATCACCCGGTTCACATGCATTCAAAACTTTATTGAGCTCATTTCAAAATTTCGCTTTCACATTCTCGTCTTTACCCTCCACTGGAGGAAAACCAGCATAATTCACGAATACCTATTTTTATACATACCCACATAAGTTTATATGATACCAAATCACACCTTTTCACAAATAGATTAGCTGTTGGGACTAGGATTAACCCTACTTCCTGACTTTCACTTACCCATTTATTCATACCTAGCAACAGTGATAGGCTACCAACATTCAGCATCAAAACATCTTTCCCTTTCCGATTGGTTTATAAAATATACACAATAATTTCATTATACTCGTGTGACCATTATATTTGCTTTAAATATAGATGATTGTAATTAAAACGTGAAGTTTATGACAGAATATAATAAATTTAGAATATATATTGACATTATAATATTATTCTTAACTTAATTTTGCAATCCTTTGTATTTACTTCTAATATTTAATATCACATTACAGGCTTCAGCGGATGCATGGAATAAGGCGCTAAACTCGCAATAGACTAGGATTCCGATGACAGGGCATCCTAGTTTAATTCCGGTTGGGTGTATTGAAGTGTTTTTTCCTAAATTATTGTCCACTTTCCTGCTAAACAAATGCGGTTGTACTTCCTCTAAATTCAACCTTCCTCATCCGTAACCCAACAGAGTATTTAGCATATAAGTGTAGATTTCAAACGTGTAGTAAGACGTGGTGCTAAAAAAAATAAGTAAAAAAATAACCCACTAAACTATATAACATTATAAACACTAAAACTGTGAGATTGTATATTTTTGAAATCTTGTGTACAGTTTATGTTTATTCGTTGGGAAAGGAGGTAAATACCACCATATATTCATCTCTTCTCAAAATAAAAAACAAAAATATTTAGAATGAAACACTAGACGATCTATTATAAAATCCTTCTGTGAGCCTTTTCTTCATAAATAACAAGTCATATATTTAAACTTGTAGGATATAACTGTATATTAATTACAACCGGGTTTAACGTATTTTTTATTCACTACATACACGCTCCTAGAAATAGAAGTAAAATGGTCTTGTATTTTGTCTAAGTACAGTCAGTGGTACTTGGAGCCAACCAAAAGGAGGATAGAATGAACAAGGAAATTAAGGAAAGGATTTAAATGCCTCGGGGAATAAAGCAAGTTTGAAGAGTAAAGGCCGGTTCACACAGAATGCTAAGCTAAGCTATGCCTTGCTACGCCATGCTATGTTTTTTCCGATTGATGACCGGGAAATTTTTCCATCTCCCATATTGAGCCATCTTACGTTGCGCAAGCGCATAACGCAGCTTGGGCTCCGTGTTGAACAGACGGGGTGCTGTTTTGGTGAAAATAATTTAAGCAGTGTTTAAGTTTTATTTTCAGTTTGTTTCGCATGTATCTAAGAAATCGTCTATATAGGTTTTATACTTAATAAATGTTTTTATATTAAAATGGAGGCGTTAATTGAACAAGTCAAACCCCTACCTCCTAAATTTTCTCCATCTTCCAAAACAACTGCTAACAGCAGCATTTTCTCTTCCTCAGTACTATCATCTGAACTTAAACAAGACATTTTTGAGAACGCCATCATAACTAAACTTCACTGGCGCAGACCAGAAAGAAACAACAATGAGTTCTGTAGGGCAAAGAGAGACCATTGCTTAGCTTAGCTTATCAATGAGTGTGAAACCAAGCTGACAAAGTCATAGCACAGCACAGCATATCTTAGCTTATTTTAGCATTCTGTTTGTACCAGCCTTTAAGCTCAAAATTTTTCAATGTAGTGAATGTACAGATTTAATTACAAAAACTAACTGACTTTCAGTGGAAAATAGCTTAAAAATCCCTGCAACTTTTTGTGAGTAATATTGTACGTTGCTTTATCAATTACATTTTAAACATAAATGGCTGATAGATGGGCTCTTAAGATTGGTGCAAACATGTCCGTATATCATTGTATCGGTTCATTTTGTATTTATTTTGTATGTTGTTGCATCCTATTGTATCAGCTCATTTTTACATTACTTTATATAAAAATTAGGAAAAACTCAAATCGGAAATATTTTCCGAGCTCGTATGAAGCAACATGCCATAGTGTACACCCTGTATTTTCGTTGATACCTGGCCAATGAGTGTTCTACTGAGTGATGAGAACATACCACAGGCTCAGTTTTAAACTAGCTCTGCTTACCCTGGCATAACGCCATGCCACACCCCTGCTTGGCTGGTTTACTAAGGGTCGTAAACGCAATGTAAATTATGACGTCAGACGTGTACATGTAATTACTTTTTGGGTTAGGTTCACCAAACTTCAGCGGTGGCATACAATTTAGGCCAACTGACGTTTGGTGAGTTTATCAAGATTGAGTTTTTTTAATATTCGTGACCCATTTTAGGCTAAATGAATTTAGGCCAAGGACTTTAGGCAAAGTAACCTTAGCCAAATGACTGCTAGGTAAATTAATTTTAGACGAAGTGAGTCATAGGTCAAGTGGCTTTTAGGCCAAGTAACCTTTAGACCAAATGAATTTAGGCTAAATTACTTTTAAACCAACTTAATTTTAAGGGAAATGCCTTCCAGGCCTGGAATTTAGGCTAAATTACTTTAAACCAACTGACTTTAAGGCCAATTAAAGTTGGGCCAACTGACTTCAATCAGTGGGCTAGCAAGGGAATTTGATGCCCAGAGCGAATCTTGATTTCGGCCCCCTCTACCCAGTGTATAAACTAAAGTCTTATTAGAAAATGTTTATAAGAATCTGAGTAAGAGCTTAAATAAATACGTGGCTCCAAAATAAAGCCTGTTAAAATACATCAATGTAGTTAACTTCAACCTAATAAAACGGAGCTAGAAAAAAGATGTGTACTCCTAATAATAATAATAATAATAATAATAATAATAATAATAATAATAATGTATAAACATTATAGTAAGGTATATTAGGTACCTTAGACCTGGAAACCACCATCTTCATATCACACCAGTGATCTTAAATATTGGTCCATTTAAATACCTAAAAAGAAATGGTCACTTTGATTTTAACAATCTCCATCCAACCTTAGAACTAAAGTTTTAGAAACGGGTTGTAATATAAAACTTAATAAAAGTGCTTAAATATTCAAGGCGCTTATACCATATATATTTTGTTAGCTATGCATGTTAACACAACTACTATTTATTAGATTGATCAGTCATAGATGGATGGAGAAAGTAGTTATATTAAATGACCCCGAATTAGTTTGGAAAACTACCCTTATTGTACCCAGTTAAAACTATATCCTCGATATATCTATAACTTACATAATGAGAGAGTAATGCCTTAGTCAAGAGGTTATCAAACCTTTTTGGGATACCCTCCCCTCGGTTCTAAAAATTAGTTCATATTACCGTCCCAGCTTACCCTCTGAAAAACATTATTTGGAATATCAGTTTGTATGAACTACTAAGAATGAAAATAACACAATAAATTTCAAAAATCTAACCTTTTCAAAATTAAATTAAAACGGTTAATTTAGTTAACAAAACAAACTTAATTAAAATTAATCAGTTTAGTTTGGTAGTAACTAACTACTCGAATGCTATGTAAATTTTTAATGGGATAAATGGTCTGGATGTAATACCAGTTTTTGGAGGTCTGGTTAGAGTACACTTTGCCTCTTAGTGCCCAACAAGATCATCCCACCCCCTTTCTGGGGCGGTACAGTAACAGAGAAGAACCTCACGCGATGTAGAACATTCGAGGAAGCTACCCCATTAATGATTTACTTAAGGTAGGGTGAAAGGAATCGTGAGTTAACGTAAATAGTATCGATATTTTTTCAACCGTACTTTTGGGGACAATGTAGATACAGTATCGCTCCACTATACATATTAGTTTATTTTTCTAACAGCAGTAATATCAACATCTTTTGAATATTTGTGATTGATATTGCTGATTTTGAACATAGCTTTTTATCTTTATTAAAACCTTCTGTTTAGATGTTAATATACTCACTACAAATATTCAAGAAATTTCTAGATTACTTACTGTAAGATAATTAAATAAATATATCTACTAAGGCAATATTTCAATTATTTTGATTAAATCTTTTATTTTTCTATAAAATCAGTAAAAATATGGACCTTAATCAGAGTCCCCTTTCACCGCACCGTAAGTGTGTACAAGCAGGTCTTTCTTAACATATTTCTTTGTTGGAAAAAGATCTATGTTTTATTGATATACACACACTTTTATTACTTAATACATATTTTTGAAGACTTTCCTTAACACTTTCGTTTATATAAAAAACTTAAACGAATTTATTGAAGCTGATTTATATTTTACTACTAAACCAATGAATCTTCAATTAATATGGTAGCATTTTTTTTATTGCAATGAATATAACTTGTTGGAGAAGTGCTTAATAATGTTCGTTTCGGAACATAGGTTTGTTGATCAAGAGAGAACAAATGGTTTCCCAAATAATAAATAAAACGCTAAAAGCTAAAGAAGGGCCCCCGTGCACTTGACGACCTAGTAGTACGACCCGTTGTCACTGCGGCCAAATGACACAGTGACTTGCTCCACGGCTTTGTGTATCAACCCACGTCAGCCTTTTTTTTTCTTTATTTCTCAATCTCTCAGTCTGAAAATGAACGTGGAGTAAGTTTCAGCATTTTGGTATTTGATTAGAAAACAGAAAACCAGAAGAAATAAGATATTCGATAAGCTCCTCCCAGCTCTTTCTTTTAAAATCTCTGTTACTATAATCTTCTCAAGTTAGGTTTAGAAGTACTGGACGGGTTTACAACCTCCATAATTAAGATTTCAGTATGAATGATCTGAGTTTTTTTTTTGCATATTAGAAAAAAAAATTATAGTACAGTATGTTATAAAACCACGCTCAATGTACAAACAACACCACCTAATTGATCACACGTGATGTCGGGAGATGACTAGTCTCTCTTGTTTCAACTGCAATCTAATCATCTGTTAACAGCCGGTTGCGGGGATCCCAGTGGTCACCGAGACCGACTGGCCGTAGCAGTTTAATGAGCGTTGTCCCATTTACCACAAGCATTCTCAGTGGTAGCGTGGTTAGGTCGCCTAGTGCGTGGTGCCCTTAAGACTCGCTCTTGCCTGATTAAAGGTCTATAATCTCAACTAGTGTGATGGAGCTAACGGTCTTTGTAGTCTGTGTTGTTAATAAATTATCAAGATGTGCAATAGTTTCCACCTTTTGTCCCTGTAACCTTATCTATCGTTATCTCGTCCCTGCATTCTTGGAATGACTCGCCGTTGTCAACCGCTCCTTACTACGTCATGTCATATACTTCAGAAGGTCTCTTCTCTCCTGAAAATACTGTAGTGAAGACGGTGTGACAAGCGGCGAGGAAATGAACGCCACTGGTTTAATACTCGTACACTGAATATCACCTCTGAGGGAACTGCAGGGCTCCTGAAGAAAAGATTTACTAGCTTCGTTCTCTCTCAGTTAACTGTCACTAAATCTCCTGGCTTTCGGCTGTTTTGACAGGATGAGTAGCTTAAATTTCTCCATTAGTATTAGGGGCATTAGGTGGAGCGCGGGGGGTGGAGGACAAATAAGAAACAGTTATACTCTACATCAGCCTCAATGTATGGCCTTTTCTAAAATAATGAATTTTGCATCAATTATGACATTGTTTCTTCTAGATGAAAATTTAATAACCTTTCTTCTTTCCCTTCATATTCTTTACAACTTTTTGTGATTTAAAATATAATTTTATAATAACGTATTTAAGTTGGTTTAAAAAATATACCTGGATATGAGAGTCAAACTCGGGTCCTTTGTCTGATCATGCCAATGCCATAACACTGAACTATCGAGAATTAATTTCTCGCTCAGGGTAATTTTCACTCATAGTTTATAAGACAGAGTGGAATCAATGATAGCTCACTGTCCGACATCTTAATTCAGTCGGTAGCATGTCTGTCTACTGATCTAATGGTCCCAGGTTCGATTACTGGCATGGCCAAAAAATTTATCATAGGTGAAATGTGGGTTTACCCTTTCACAGAGTTGAATTAGCATTTGAGTGCTGAGTGTTGTGTCTGTTCTAGATTTAGGTTAGTTTATAAGACATGTACTGATATAATCAGTAAGTTTAGAAAGTGCCACGTTAAATATTTCAAATATATGAAAATGAAATAATAGTTCATTGTAGCCTATGATTTCCACAAGCCCATAATAGAATATGCCTTAAATTATAAGTTTAGAATGACACTGAGCATGAGACGAATCCTGGATAGCTCAGTGAAAGATCATTGGAACAACCAACAGTTTCATGTTCAATTCCCGTGTGGAAATGTTATTTAGCAAATAGTTTAAATTAAATGAAATGTGGTCATCTCATACCAGACATACCCACAGTTACAATCATCTATATATTATGTGTTGATAGTTCTCCTAATTAATAAACCCATATTATTGATTATGATAGTATATTCATTTAAACTTATTAATAGCTTGTAGTTGGTAATAATACATTAACTATAAAAATAATAAACAAAATGTTGCAATTCTCCAGATATGCAAGCAAAAAAATAACCACTTAATATTGTCTTAACCAGTGGTATCACCTTCTGTTCAACGTCGTTTACACATATTACATTCTAATAAGACAAAAGCGTTCATTAAGTGAATATTTCTGTAATGGTTAATAAGAGCACGAATACTAACCTATGCGACTTTATGCTCTGCTGGGGTACTATGAAGGAGTTAAGGTCATTCGACATTTTATTACATTATTTTAATAAGTGTATAAATATAAGCTATAAATATTGATTCAATTATCTCCAATCATTACAATTATCGAGTAATAAGCAGTCAAACTTGCTATTTTATCCTTTTTGCGTACTTATTTTAAGTTAAAGTAGTTCATTCATAGGTATTAAATTTATTCTAGCTAGACATGTATATGAAGTGTATGCAATGGAGTAGTTACAAGATCTTAAATAAATATAGTGTTTAGTCTATAAGATATTTAATAATTGTAAAATTTACATCATTTCTAATCTTATAGAAGTACTTTTCGTTTTATACCCTGATACTTCTATTTTATATCCTTTTATAGAACATAATGTCGTTATTTCAAATTTGTTTGGTTTATTAAACTAACTCTACTCTTTTATTTTAATTCTAACACTAAATTGATCAATGCAAATGTAAATTTGTTATGTCTATTTCCTGAAACTTCTTTCTTTGACTGTACTTACCAATAACCCTAACTAGCCGAACAAGGAAGTATCGGGTCATCTTGACTAATGACTCATCCTAGAGTGTTTATTTTTAGCACCACGTCTTACTAGCTGAGCGCTGAGCTGTGACATTTATTTGTCTGTATTTCCTTCCGGCACGTTGATAATATTTTACTGTGTTAGTTTTGTTCTTCAACTCAAAGAGTCAAAATAACTCATAGCTTGGTGCATAAAAATGCGTCTTGATTTTAAACCTATTGCTTATCTGAATATTACAATAACTTCATGAATTTATAAAAATATATGCGTTTCACTTTTATTACTGGTTGTAAATTGAACACTAAACAGTATATACAAATATTATAAGTGATAAAAAAAAATCTAGTTTCACATGAGTACTGCATTTCTTTAGGCAATTTCTAAAAAATAGTTTAATTTTGCGTGTTTATTGAACATGGCTAAGTTCAACCCTAAAAAGCAACGTGCATCAAGACCAAGAAAACGAATCAAAAAAGCGAAATCGCTCAAGAATCGATATAAATTTAAAACAAAGAACGATTTGATCTACGATGTTTCCAGGTACGTAATAAACTCATAACAAACGTAGGAGATATAGATGTGGTGTATATATCATTTACTATAGACATTGTAGCTCCATACTTGTAGTTGGTAAGGAACTTTATTATACATTTATATTCACCATAAAGAGTTTTGGTTTGAATTAAGGCTTCCTTAAATAATTACTAATGAATATCAACACACAAGCTGCAAATCGTTTTAACTACGGGGATGTCCGTATGGAGGAGAATACAATTTAATTAATTTAAATTGGTTGAAAAATAATACCTGCACACTAGAATAAAATTGACCCCGGGATCTTAGCACGTCAATGTTCTAGCAGTGAGCTATCCAGGATTCGTTCCACGCTCATGAGCTCATATCCGCGCGAACTGACGATATAAAAGCGTAGTCAGTTTAGACTATAACTTATGTAAATATTATGGTATAGGCCTTTATCAAAGGTACAGCTGTAGATCACATGATTTGACGTATGAATTAGTGAACCCCTTTCTAGTAACTTTTCTAGCTGTCAAATAATGATCGTCTTATTAAAATCAGTCTAAATCACACACTCAACTTATCCACTAAGAATGTTAGTTTGAATTGCAGCTTCCACTCAGAACTCCCTATTGTTTGTTGTACCGGGGGCCTTGTTACCAGTGGTTGATAATACTCCATTATTTGATATCCCGGGGCCTTGTTACCAGGGATTCATAATCTTATTCTATTTTATGTCCCAGCGCCTTGTTCCACTGGTTCATAATCAGCTATTGTTTGATGTTCCGGGGTCCTTATTACCAGTGACTCATAATCCGGTATTGTTTGATGTCCCGGGCCTTGTTACCAGTGGCTCATAACCCAATATTGTTTGATGTCCCGGGGCCTTATTACCAGTGACTCATAATCCGGTATTGTTTGATGTTCCGGGGCCTCATTACCAGTGACTCATAATCCGCTATTGTTTGATGTCCCGGGCCCTTGTTACCAGTGATTCATAATCTGCTATTGTTTGATGTCCCGGGGCCTTGTTACCACGGGTTCATAATTGTTGTTAAATACACAAATAATATACTACGATAAAGTGATTTCAACTTCAAATAACGTTTAAATTTCCCTATTTGAAAGCGAAATAATATTACAACGCACACGTTTTTACAATATTTATGTAGTTTTTCTATTACAAATCTGATCTTGTATTTACATTTTTACAGAATTGTTATGTGTTCCAAAATATTTGTGTTCGTGTCCTGGAGAGATAGATTAATGTATATTTAAAATTAAGATTTATGTATTCTTAATTAGGCCTACCACATAATAATCATATAAGTTGTATACAGTAGATAGAGTAAAATGTATATTTAACAATGAGAAGGCATTTTACGCCTTGTATATGATAATAATTATATACAAACTAAATAAGCATGTATTATATTATATTATTATATCACCCATACAAACACACTTATGGCCAATTAGATTCATGTACTCCTTCATATTACAGAAAAGAAAGTGATTCAGAATTTATGTCTGGAGTAGAAGAACTTCCATTATCACCACCGGAACAAGTTTCGAAAGCTAACAAAGATATGTGGTTGGATAGCTCCCCCTCTAATCCAAATAATACTGTTGATAAAGACAACAATCAGTTACAAACTCCTTTCATTATTAGACACCATAAGTATTCGAATCTTGAATTGAGTGATTTAGAACAGTCCAGTAGTTTTTCAAACACACCTCCCAATATGGAAGATAATCTATCAGAAAATAATAACATTGAAAGTGAATCTTAAAGCGACTTGGCAGAACTTTATTTGGAAAATATGAAAAGTGAAGATGTAGGCCTAATTTCTGGCAACAGAATAATAAATTTAACTTATTTTTTAAAACAAATTGAAATTATCAATCACCACCCAAATGTATGTACATTGGGGCGCTATGTTCTCAAAAAAGAAATTAAAAATGGTTTAGAGTTTAAATTGAAATATCATTGTGACAATTGTGAGAGAACATATATTGTTTCATCATTCCCTTCAGAACACGATAACAACATTAATGATGCATTGGTGTGGGGAGCTCTTTCCACAGGAATAGGCTACTCACAGGCAGAAGAGCTGATAAACATAATGGACTTTCCAATGATGAGTGGAAAAAGAATTTCGTAAGCACGAATTGAAAATTTGAGAGGTAGGTTAATATATGCAAATTAATGTAAAATGTATACATAACTTCTTATCTAATTTATGATAAAATATAATTATTTTCAGCATAGTATAAAAACGGTTTAGTAATTATGAGGTTCAAATCAAATCTGCTTTATCTATAAAACCGGCGATTTTTTCCTAGCAATATAAATACCAACAAATTTTATTTACAAATTACTAACATATTATTTAGGTACTAACTATATTTAAACATAAACGGTTCATTTTCCTTTGGTAATCATTGTTTGATTGGGCCAATATTGTGTCTGTAAATTTGAATTCAATGACATATACTGAGTATATTTCATTCAGACATGGGAACAATATTTGCATCAAAAAGTGAAAGAGAATGGTGAAATAGAGAAGAAATTAGCACTACGGAAAGGTCACGTCAAAGATGGCCTACCATAAATTACTGTAATTGGAGACGGAGGTTGGTGCAAAAGATTATACGGTCATGGAATGAATTCCAAAGCAGGAATTGTAAGTTAAGTTTTGAAGATATCTGGCTAGACCATCCAACTAAATATTAAAAAGTCACAGATAGATTCCTGGCTGGATCGAAATTCTAACGTTGTGAAATATTATGTTCCCAGATGGTAAATTAAATACTGTAGGGCTACCTGATATAGTTTTTACTATATTAATTAAATAGGGCAGATTTCTAACAGCAGGTTCATTGACATAAAAAACGCGAAAAAATTAAATTATTTTGAGTCAAATTAAATCTCGCTTAAGGAACTAATCATCTATCTTATTTGAATTCTAAGATGAGACCATTAGTGTTAATGTTTAGGTTGGCTTTACTTTCATAAAATAGCTCTTTCAAAGAAAACTCACAAAAAATACTATAAACTTATGATTAGTTTAACAGTGATATTTATTATTAATTATATGATAATCTTTTATTATGCATACTCACGTAAACTTTATACAAACTGGTTTAACCCGAACAGTTCAACCCCCTTTATTTGACCAATGATCAAAGTATAAATTACGAATTTACGTTAGTGAAAGATAACTTTAATAATTATTGTCTACATGAAATTTTAAGATAGCTACCTTTAGAAGTAGCGCTATCCGAGTGCCGTTGACACATTTACAGGATACTATTATGGCGTTAAAAATCAAACACAGGCGTGAATAACTTTTAAAATACTAGGCCGTATACAATAATATTAGTTTTATCAGTTCCAGATTGCTTTCAAAGTGATTAACTTAAAAAGTTTATGTTAGTTTACTAGAGCCCGTTGTATTTTTTTACACATCGTAATATTATATAGAGAGTTCTTATCTAAAAATATATTTAAAATCTATAAATCTAATTTTTATCACAATTTTTTTGTTTTGTTTCAGGCTCAAAGTTCTATTTTTGGGAGTACGCAATTCATTTTGTGTCTTTTGTGCTCACCACAAAGAAAAAAAAAACCCGATCACATATGCTATAAGAACTACACAGGACCAGCAACCGGAATGGAACAGGACATAATTGTTGAGGGCTTCAATCAAAGTGTACAGCAACATGGACTAGTATATCTCAATTACATCGGGGGTGGAGATTCAAGGGTATATGTACGTTTGCAGGAGAGGGTGTCGTACGGTCGACACATACAAAAAAATTAGCGCTCTAATCACATTACTCGAACGTTCAGTGATGGGCTTCACAAGCTTGCTGCCAACACGTCCTACGCCTTAGAAGGCAGAAAGATATTAACAGAACATGTAAATGAAGTAAATCGCATCGAGCGCTTAGTCAAGGGTGTGAGGACAGCCATTGTGGAAGCCTCAAAATTGGACGACCACTTAGAGTTGTGTAAAATGCTCAGACAAGATATTTTTAATGCTTTAGATCATGTGTGTGGGAAACAAGATTACTGTCGAGGGACATTTTGTCGAAGGAAGGACAGCGAAGAAGAAAATGGCCTTTCGCGACTGGTATCAAGTAGTTTGATTGGTCCTATTAAGAAGCTTATGGACAGATTAATTAGAAATTCAGACCGTTTGGTTTTCAACAAAACAACAAACCAGGCAGAGAGGTACGGTTTTTTTTTGCTAAAATAGCTAACAAATTAAAATACGACACTTTATTAAGTTTACTTAGGTAATTAATTAATACTTAGGTTCGCCGAAGACAGGGAGATTGAGTGTTGATCCCGGACGGATGAACTGAGGGTTGTTTGATCCTAAATTATTTCCCACTCTCTCTCTCCACGCTAATGTGGGCGCACTTACTCTAGATTTAACCATCTTAATCCCTAACCCTTAACCATAATTAGTACATATTTGTATAACCCGAATAGGTATAAAGACGTGGTACTAAAAAGTTAGCTTAGATTAGTTGAATGAAGCTATGTTTTAACAAATATGAGGGTCAAATTTGCTCATAATTTACTGAAACTTATTTTTTGAGCTTACACCCGCAACATTTTATGAAACAATAAATCCTGTTTTTTTTTCAGATTAATGAGCTTAGTGTCAAAGGCTACAGGCGGGAAAAGGGTTGACTATGCCAAACGCGGTTCATACAAACGAAGGGCTATAGGAGCAGCCATATCTCATTCAACTAGTTCAATGTGTCATTTGAGTCCACGGAAAAAATAACGGGAAAAAGTCCCAGCAAAAGTTTCAAGAAATGATGTACACGGAGAAAAAAAATTAGATCTGATCTCAACAAAAGGTATACTTTATCAAATAAAGGTTCCAAGAGAAAAGGAAAAAGCTCTTGTCCTTTTGATTCTGATTACGGACCAGAAGCTATTGAGCCAGACGTGCCTTCAGATGAAGTAACTAATCAAATCGAAAAACTTCTTAAGAAAATGGCAGAAGAATTCGATTCGATAGAAAAACGAGAAGCCCTTGAGAGAAGTACAGTGGGTCAACATGATAATGCGAAATGGCGTGGTGCAAGGCTTGACCGCCTACCCGCTTCAAGCTTTGGTGCGGTAGTTTGGCGTCTCGAAGCTACACCTTGTCATAGTTTGGTGAAGAACATTATTTTTCGGAAGGAATTCCACAGTGAAGCCATTCAATATGGGCGTATTCACGAAAAGGATGCACTAAAGACATACGAAAAGATTAAAGGTGTTAAAACGGAACCATGTGGTTTATTTATACATAAAGACGTAGCTTATTTGGGTGTAAGTCCTGATGCTTTGGTTGGTGCTGATGGCATAGTTGAAATAAAATGTATCCCTTCGATTGGCAGTGGAAGTTTTAAAGACTATTAGGAATGGGAAGAAAAACTTATGCTTGCAATTAAAAAGTGACCCACTAACATATTAAAAACCTGTCATGTGTATTATTATCAAATACAAGGGCAGTTAAACATTACAAAGAGGAAATTTTTAGTAATGAATAAAATGATAAAGTATTAGGAAAAAAGTAGAACACAAATAAAAGAAAATACACTAACACAAATTTACACACACTTCAATATTTCGATGCTATTAAAGCACCTTCCTCAGGAAGTAGTAGTAATTAGGTCTAATTACTACTACTTCCTGAGGAAAGTGCTTTAATAGCATCGAAATATTTAAGTGTGTTAGTGTGTTAGTGTGTTTGTGTTAGTGTCTTTTCTTTTATTTGTGTTCTACTTTTTTCCTAATACTTTATCATTTTATTCATTACTAAATGTTTTTGCTCAATGCACTTTTTTCATACATATTATTTTAGAGAGGAATTTTTGTAATTTTGTTGTTTATGCTGATAATTATATCCATATTGAGAGAGTTCTCAAAGATATAAAACTATGGAATGGCACGATGCTGCCCAAACTACAAAGATTTTACTTACATTGTATAGCTCCTGAGATTATAGATAGTCGAAAGAGACGAAAAATGAGATGCAAAGATCCTGCCTACATCATGGAAGCTCAGACTTCCAGAAAAAAATAAAAAACTTGAGCATGTGAGGTAGTAGTGTTTCAAATTCAATACTTGAGCTAGGCTACTAAGATTTTTTTAAATATCAGGATGGATTGCTTATAATTATAGATTTACTTTGTAGAGAGAGTTCAACATACATTATGAACATTGGATTTAAAAAATATAACCTTTTTGAAACTTCTTTCAACTACAAGGATAACGATAAAATAAATTAAGTTAAAACATTTCTTTAGAGAGAAAAACAACATATTTCCCGACAAGTTTGTTGTGCCAAAATTTTGTAAAAACAATATACTACTCTATGAATTAAATTTATACTAGACTATTATTATCATTACTATTATTATTTATTCAGAATCATAAAGTCGAAATATTACAAGTATTTAGAAAGAATCCAGCAATTCGCAATTTCTGAAAGGGCTGTGAAATCATAATAACATTCATGTAGGCCTATTAGGTTGGTATTTTAGTTCTTAATATTATTGCTTATAATTTATTACTGTAGTTTCGGTGTTTGTACTCTACAAATTTAACTTTGACAAATTTTTTAAAATAATAACTTGTTTAATTATGTACGAATTATGATATTAGCATTTTAATTTTACATATAAACCAACTATACATTTTACAGCTAGCCGTAAGAAATTAAATAAATTACATTTGATAAAAATTTAAGCTTGTAATTCTAAAATAATTTCCTTCGGTAAATTTTAATTTTGAAAGAATTTAATAGAGTGTTTGTTTTAAACTCATGTTAGTTATATGTTTGTTAAACTTTTAATAATATACCTTAGTCTCATTGGTGAATCTATTATAATAATTACTCTTTCCATATTTAAATTGAATATAAATATATTTATGTTTCTTAAATGGGTGTATTCTTGATTTTTTTTTATATCTTAAATTTGCTATAGGTTATTCAAATTCATCCGTGTAAAGATAATGTGCATGTAATTATTTTAATCTCTATTATATAAACCTTGTCCCCTATGTCATGGGGTTTATGTAAAATTGTGAAATACTGTGGGATTTCCAAAGCTCTCAATACTTTTTACTATTTTTTTTATCATAGCATAGATAAACACTCCTTCTAAAAGTCACAATGCAATGATATAGTGTAATTTTCTATACCATTACTTCACATCTTGTCACACGTCCGTTATATAGACCTAACTTAACACCGCATCTTACTACCCGTTCGGTTTACACGTTTATGTAATAATTATGCTATGATCTTAAATAAAGTACAAACACAACACCCCCGAGCCCCTAACCACTGACCATCACTATGAAAGGGTAAAACCACATTTCACAAATTATAGATTTTTTGACCATGCCGGGAATCGAATCCGGGACCCTTAGCTCAGCAAGTGGACACGGTAACGACTTAGATAAGGTGTCGGACTCCACCTGACTAATTGTGAAGGGCAAGTTAAGGTATATTTCTAGAAAATGTCTCAGCGTTTGCGTAGAGGTAAAACCGATCACCTAATTACATCCTTCTGCGATACTAACCTTGATCTCCCTGTCACTGGCAAACCAAATAAGATGAGAATTACGACTCTACCCTCATTACGGGTGCAGGCAAACTAATAAATCATAAACTGGCTGACATGGGAGGACAAAGGGTAAGAAAGCCAAGTGATCTACAGCAGGAGCAATGTGGATCAAGTGGCAGACATGGGAGGACATCACTTGTACCAACTGGTTGAACAAATGCATATGCAAACAAAATTATTGACAGCCAACTGGTTGGCCCAAAAAAACAACTTAGAAAATTAATTCCTTACTAATGATGATTTTAGTCCATAAAATTAGCGTATAACCCGAACGGGTAGTAAGACGCGGTGCTAAAAAAATCCACTAACTTGGTACTTTTTTCCTTAGCTTCTCACTCCCAGTTTGAGCTATACGCCGGATAAGCAATTAGAAAGGTAAAATTTAAGGAAATATGCACTCATTTGCGTGGAGGGATAGTGAATAATCTTTTAGGGGGTAAATACCTCTACTTATGACCGGAATTCTAGACCCAATCTTCTCAACACTAGTAATCCAGTTCAATGTGATATTGACGTATAGGGACATGTGACCACAAATGTGTTTATTTATTAGAGTTTTAAATGATATTTAAAAAAATTAAATTTCACAGATTTTACTTGTTATTTTCCGTTTACGATTTTGTTGTCGAACACGTTTCCAATGTAATAATTTGTCGGTCAATTGGTTCATTGAATCCATCTCGACTTATGTATACCAGCAGTTCCTCTCATGTCGAACAGTTGTATATCTTATCACATAGTCCTAAACGTGTCGCTCAATTGACACACTCAAGCTTTGAAATAGTTTTATTTATTTGATAAACCAGTTGGCTGTCGATCACTTTGCTTTCTTATGCACGTGGCATTCCAACATTTTTACAGCTTGTCGGCCAGTTTGTAAGGGACTCATCATGAGCTCTGTTAACTATTATAATTATAAAGGAAAGTAATATTTTTTATACTATGAATAAATAGCTCTAAAACCTTTTATGCTACCAGCATGGTCTCTACGGCGTCACTCTCATCGTAGACCAGACCATTGTTAGGACAAGAGAGATTGGGGCTAGATTACGATCGGGTGTACTGAGGGTAGTTTTATTATAAATTGATTCCCAATCTACTCAAATACGAGTGCACTTCCTCTAAATTCAGCTTTCCTAATTACTAACTAAATAGCGTAATTAGTAAATATAAGTATACCACAAATGGATAGTAAGACTAGGTGCTAAAAGAATAATAAAAGAGCCCTTAAACTTTTATCACTCAAATTATTTCATTAAATTGCTTATTAATACCGGTAACTATTTTCTTCTTCTATGAACACATTTTGTAAATATGGGCTTAGTAGTATTCGGTACAATAAATACTTTGTGACACGTGTAATAAGTTCATTATTTTAAATTATTAATATTGTATGAATCTTAGTAGCCAGGATTCAAACTCAAGCCACAACTCCCGGGCGAGCCATGAGGTGACATTTAATTTCTATCAGTTAAGTTTCTTAGCGGAAAAAAGCGGTATTGTTATGACAACACTGTTGTGAACAAAGAGCTAGCATTCTCACCTTACTTTCCAACTCCGCCTGCCCATCCCTCCCTCTACTCCCTTCACAGCACAACACCTCCCCTTTAACCATGTTAAAAATTCCCTGTCAAAATGTTATAGCAAATCCATTCTAGGAGAAGCTTGCTGGTTGAATCACCTTAAGCAAAACAAGAGAACAATAACGCTGTTAACCAAGAGTAAGAAAGCAGTTCTCTCAGAGATCTGTTTAAAGATCTGTTTATTTTAACTCAATGTTAATGATGTTAACATAAAATTACTCATCTGTCATATTTAGTTTTTCGTGTTCCGTGTGTTACTATTCATCCGGGCTATTCACATTATCTTAGGCCTACTCTTAGTGAAATAAGGATGATAGAGTTTATAATTAAGAGGATATTTTTCGTATTTTAATTGGATAATATTGGGAAACAGTTTAGGATTTAAAAAAACCCTTCATAACACCTGATCAGGATTCAAGTCTTCTCTTTTTGTTTGACAAAGGCAACAATGCCGAAATATTACTTATTTTGTCTTAAAATTAGTATTTAAATATTTGTGTGTGACTACTTTTGGTTTTAATTTGATCGAAAGAGAGAATTAATCAATTGATGTGTGCGTAATAAGTAGACATGGTGAGATCCTACCTGCTGCTGAAAATCCGGTGAAGCAGTAACCCAAGTAGGCCTACCTGGGTTTGTGATGAGATGATCTTGGTGCTTCGGATCAGACGCACAGTTACACAAGTTAGGATGAGAATGGGGTTATTTCAATTAACGAAAGAGAGTGCAAAACACGAAGAGAAAGTGAGAAGTTAAGCCTCGGTGGTGATGCACGTCCACCTTTGAGAGAAAAATATTGCGAACTAAAAAAAGAAACGCGCGTAAAAATACGAGAGAACAATTTTACCACCCTTACCAAACATAATTAATGAAAAAAGGGCGGTAGACAGAAAAATGGGATTATTACATAAATTAATAATGAATGAATAAAAGATATATTTAATTAAGTAAGCAATAATGAAATTAATACTAAAATAAAAAAATAAATAAATACTAAACATCCTCCCCCCATTAATGTACGTAGAGTTACTACTCGTACCACGCCGTCAAGACCAGGAGAAGTTGAAACTATTCGCCCAAGAGGCCAAGNTTCGTTGTTGTAAATTATGGAGATACTCCCGGTGCCATCTTGACCAAAATCGCTGTGAAAGGGCTGAATTATCTGCCATCTCTTGAGACAATTGGGAGGCACTTCTTCTATTTGCGACTCAGGGAGAGCCGTGAGAGAGTTTCCAATGAGAAAATGTCCCGGGGTAAGTGCATCAATCTCTGACGGATCTGAAGACAAGGGTGTAAGGGGGAGGGAGTTGAGCATAGCTTAAACTTTGGTATGAGAGTAATAAATTCTTCCAATGTCAATATTTGGCTGCCAATAACTCTGGTTAGGTGGTGTTTTGCACTCTTAACAGCGCTTTACCAGAGTCCACCTTGGTGTGGTGAGGCAGGTTAAACTTGATTCCATTTTCTGCGGCAAATCAATAAATTTAATCTTGATTCTTCTTTTATTTAAGAAATGCTTTTCTTATTTTATTCAATTAAGTAGAAGCTTCCACGAAGTTGGTGCCACAATCAGAATACATGTCTGAGCATAACCCACGACGAGACACGAGGCGAGCTAGCGTAGCTATGAAAGCGTTTGTAGAGAGATCTGTTGAAACTTCAAGATGTGCAGCTTTGGTGGTGAAACAAATTAATACACACAGGTATGCCTTTATCGGTTGCGATCGTCGTAATGTGTGTATTTTAATTGTGAAAGGGCCTGCATAATTCACCCATGTTTTAAGAAAAGTTCGTGAGGCAGTGATATGTGCTTCAGGTAGATCTCCCATCAAGGGGGCTGTGTTGGTTTGCTTGCATCGGAAACATCTTATGCATTTAAAAATGCGATATCTGATAATACTCCTAGCCGAGATAATCCAATAGATTTGGGATGTTATAGATTGCAATAGTGGTGGGCCTGAATGTAGGTGCTTGTGGTGATAATAATCTATTATCATATAGGTAATATGATGTTTTTTGGGTAAAAGTATGGGATGTTTAGCTGAGTATGGCAACTGTGATTGTTTGAGTCTACCTCCAACACGGAGTAATTCCTCAGAATCCAGAAACGGTGCTAAACGTTGTAATGGTGGTTAACAACTTTTACCGAGTTTGAGGAAATTGATATCTTCCTCGAAATGATTGGTTTGGATTAGTTTCAAAATTAAAAGTGTGGCCTTTTCTAATTCTCTAGGTGTGAGAGGTCCAGAACAAATGTCTTCTTTTCTGAGTTTAGAGATGAACCGTAGTATCAAGGCAACAACTCTCTGTAAGATGAACCACGATGAAAATCGAAATAGTAAATCTCAGTCTTCTTTGTGGGTCGAGATGAGTATGTTTAATGGTTCTAGGAGAGTTTGTGATTCTGAAGACGAACAGTAAAGTGGAGGCCATTGTGTGCTGGATGCTGCTAGCCAAGTTGGGCCTGTCCACCACAAAGGGTGGTTACAGATCAGTGGAGGTGATACAACACGGGAGGCCACGTCACTTGGATTGTGATTGTAGGGACATGAGCCCATACTTCTGGAGGTGTCATTTCTTGTATTTGAGAAACACGATTAGCAACGTATACTTTGAGATGGTAGGGTGGAGTGTGTATCCATGCAAGTACGATGGTTGAGTCTGTCCAAGCGGTAACTGAATGTATGTGTTAATGAGATGATATAATGCTTCTACAGTATCGCATTAATTTTGAAAGTAAATGAGCTCCACATAATTCAAGTCAGGGTAACGAAATCCGTTTCAGAGGTGCAACACGAGATTTTGCAATAAGCAAATTTACTTTGACTTCGGAGTTTTGAATCACACATCTGAGATAGATGGCTGCTGCATAATCTTGCTCAGATGTATCTGAGAATCCATGTAATTGAACATCTACAGTGGAGTAGAGAGAGATATATCGATGTATGTTGAGGTTTTCTAAGGCTGGAAGCTCTTCCAGATACCTTACCCATTCTGCAGAAATATCTACGGAGTCCTAGTGTCCATAGAAAGTGCATCAATGACTTAACCCAGAATAATACTGGTGTCAACCAACCACACGGGTCGTAAATTTGAGATATAGCGGAGAGTACTGAACGTTTAGTCGGGACTTGTTGAACTATATCAATCTTATACGAGAATGCATCACTCTCAGGCTTCCATTTGAGACCAAGGATGCTATAGAGGGGTTGCTCAGGAGTTCGAAAGTAAAGTAGGGCCTCACGATGCTCCTGAGGTACAGTGCTCAGTACCTGGTGTGAGTTACTGGACCATTTGCGGAATTCAAACCCGCCTTTTCTTAACAACTCTGTGAGCTCTTGTTGAAGAGAGAGTGTATCTTCTAAGTTGTCAGCGCCAGTGATAATATTATCTACAAATGTTTGGTTTTGTAGCACTTGGGTTGCATTGGGAAAGGCCTGACCTTCATCCTCAACAAGTTGATGTAGAGTCCGAATTGCAAGATAAGGGGAGCTAGTTACACCATATGTGACAGTGGAAGTTGGTACACTTTGAGAGGCAAATTAGGATTTTTGCAGCAAAATATCAATTGATAATTTTGGTCGTCAGGATGTACTTTAATATGTCTGTACATTTGGCGGTTGTCTGCACTAAAAACAATTTTATGACGTCTGAAGTTTAAAAAAATATCTTAAATTTTATTTTGGAGTTTCGGGCCCGAATGAAGTACATAATTTAATGAAAGGCCAGATTGTGCATTTGGCACTTGCGTCAAATACTACACGCAGCTTAGTGGTAGAGCTTGTTTCTTTATGCACGCCATGGTGAGGTAGAAAGTAGTGTTGGAAATCATTTTGGAGTGTGTGGGTAAATAATTTCATGTGTCCGGATTTATGATAGTCATCCATGAATTCACCATATGATTTCTTGAGAGTTGGTTGAGAATTTAATTTATTTTCAAGGGCATTAAAACGACGCTTTGCTTGATATGATGAATTCACCAAGAGATGGCCTAGGTTCCTTGAATGGAAGTCGAAGCACATATCGACCAGTGCTGTCCCTAGCGTGCGTGTTGCGGAATTGATTTACACATATTTCCTCATCTCGCGTAGCCACCTTCGAAAGAGGTGGTTCCTCTAATTTCTAGAACTGTTGAAGTGAGTTGTGCAGGCCGATATCAGTGGTTGATAATAACTTGATAAGATTAGATGAAGCTGGCTGGTTTTTATCTTCTCTAATAGAGGGAGCGCTTCCCATAACTACGAAGCCGAATATAGTTCCTAGCGCTATAGGCATGTATTTTCCAAGTGGATAGAGCTTACCAGTGAGTTTTTGAGCGAAGAGGTCAGCACCAATTAGCATTTGAACAGAACCACTCTCATTAAACGTAGGGTCAGCAAGAACAAAATGTTATAGTTTTTCATTACATCATGTGAGATGCGAGTTTGCGGCATATTTGATGTTATTTTATCAATTATCAAAACTGAGTGAGCGTGTGCCAATAGTATATTTACCACCACATGTGGAAATGTTTAAATGAGAACCACCCTTAAGTTTCACTTTAGTGGATGATATCCCCTGAACGTTACTGGGTTTGAGGCAGTTACGTTTTACGCCCAGCAACTGTGCACAATTTTCAGTGATCAGCGTGGATTGACTCACCAAGTCCAATATCGCAAGCACAATTGGTGTATTGCCGGAGGGTTTAGTAATGTGGACTAGAGCCGTGGCTAGGAGTACAATATTATGAGTTATTGAAGACAGACCAACAAAAGGTTTAGTTGAACCAGAATCGGTCAACTGTGAATAAGTAGGGGTGTCTTTGTGAAAAGTACCACGATGGTTTCTCAGCGGTTCAGTGTGAGATCACTGTAATTGTCAACTGTTGTTTGTTATAAATAGTATGCTCTGGCTGTTTGCAAAACGAGCAGTGATTATTTGAACCTATATTTTCAGTTAAAAGAACCATCCTATTTGGTCTGGGTGCTAATAGGCGTGAAAATGAGTGTGTTGGCATTACCGTTGGTTTTGGTGACAGTTTATGTGATAGATTGGCCGCCTCTAGGTGTGTACACTCAGTTTCCAAAACAATTATTTCACTGACAGTTGGTAGAACCTGTGTGTCAGCGCGATTATTTTCGAATTTCTTTCTGAGCTCTTGAGGAATTATGCGCATCAAGATATTTGAAGAAATTATGTTTTCCTCGTAATTCTTTTGGTTAAGTGCGGATAATGCTTGTGAGTGCTCATTATAAGTTAATAAGAAGGAGCGAAGAGTTTTTTCAGTCGCTTGTTCAATATTGGGTAGATCAATTAAATTGTCAGTGTGTAGATTAATTAAATATCGGATGTTGTAGTATCTCTTCTTGAGCAAATTCCAAGCAAATGTGTAGTTTTCTGCAGTGCGTGGAAGTGACTTTATTATGTTTAGTGGTTCGGATGTTAGTGAACTTAAGAGATACTGAAATTTATCGACCTTTGTCAAAGACGTGTTATTATGAATTGTGGCCTCATAGAGACTCGAATATGTTAACCATTGTGTGCGCTCATCGGAGAATTGCTTTAAATTAATTTTGGGCAGTCTAATATTGGACGCAACAAAGTGGTTTGATTTTGTTGATTTATTTAGTTGATCACTTGTGGAAACTAATAAAGGAGGGACTAGCAAGCTGACAGTACACTGAATATCGACATCTAAATCTTCAATTATATTCTGAAATTCGTATATTTTTTCTGGATCATATTTTTGAGTGTGGGCTGTGACATTGATTAATTTAGACAAGGATGCATCAAATTCTGCCTTTTTAGCATTTGATTCCTTACCAAGAATTGTACTTTTTTGTACTTGAATTGGTTTTAACATTTAACATCGAGAAATAATGTTCAATTGATCCTATATTTTAGTAATTCTTGATTTAATTTGTTCTGCTTGATGCACAAAGCTTGAGTACTTCATCTTGAATTATGTTAATAATATTAATAATAATAAATTTGATTGTGCATCTATTTATTTGTAAATAATAATTACTTTAGAAAAACACAATATAGAGCAAAAAAGAGAGCAAATGTCATTTGAAACTGTCTAGACACAATTATAGGAACTCATGGTTCTGAGAAGAGGGTGTTTTTGAACGCAACCTTGAGCTTAGTGTGCCTAGCGAAAGAGAAAGGAGGGTGGAGGGATAGTAATTACAAAAGTAACTAAGAAACATTCCAAAACAACTCACAATGAATGTTTGGCGGAATGATATTATTTTCAAAAACAAAACATATTAAGACATAAATTGGGTGGTACAGTGTATTAAACCGCGCACATATTACAATTAATATTGAATGTTTAGTTCACAGATCACTAATTATATCTAGTTATTATTTAAGCGGCACATCAACAATAGAATATCAGTTTCGCCGATAACAAGCTATTAAATGGAGGTCTTTCTTGGCGGCAATTAACAAACGAGGGTTTTCTGATATTCTAAACAATTGGTTTTCTTTTCCAAATAAATTATTTTAACTCTAGTTTTATTTGGTTGTCTTGAGAGGAAAATGTTCAGTTCTCTTTTATTTTTATTATTGTTTATTTGAATGGACTTTAACACAATAGCGTGGTACAAATGTTAGCTAAATTAAAGAATTTAATTCATTATCTTATGTATTTAGAAACATCCATGGCTTGAGGACCAATGGTTTTAATTTGATCGAAAGAAAGAATTAATAAATTGATGTGTGCGTAATAAGTAGACATGGTGAGATCCTACCTGCTGCTGAAAATCCGGTGAAGCCATAACCCAAGTAGGCCTACCTGGGGTTGTGATGTGATGATCTTGGTGGATTCTGATCAGACGCACAGTTACACAAGTTAGGATGAGAATGGGGTTATTTCAATTAACGAAAGAGAGTGCAAAACACGAAGAGAATGTGAGAAGTTGAGCCACGGTGGTGATGCACGTCCACCTTTGAGAAAACACTTTGCGAACTAAAAAAGAAACGCGCTTAAAAATACAAGAGAGCAATTGTACCACCCTTAAAAAACATAATTAATTAAAGAAAGGGCGTTAGACAGAAAAATGGGATGATTACATAAATTAATAATTAAATAATATAAGAAATATTTAATTAAGTAAACAATAATGAAATGGATACTAAAATAATAAAATATAAAGAAATAAATACTAAACAACTTTTAATATAGATGACAGAAGAAAGGAAGAAGATGTCAGTCAATTTTGTGCATTGGATTCTTCCCAATATTTTCCCCTTTCCGCATGCGGGTTTTCTTCATTAAATTTAAACTTTTTTGTTTATTTTTACTTTTTCTATATTTTTATCAATTTCCATTGTAAAATTACTTAGCCAATAAATAGGCCACCAAATTTTTAAACATTGTTTTGCATATAAGTATACTATTGGAATTAAAAAGTAGGAAGATATAATTTAGAGGAAATGTGCCTAAATTTACAGGGAAACAGATGTGAAAAAACCATATAATCAGACGTAGACTTAAACCTTGATCTTCTCTTTAATCCACTTGGCAAGACTGACGCCCTAATTTATGTACAGTACCTACCTATGTGAGAGTAAAATAAATTATTTAACCATTTAAATTTGGTTAAAATATCATCTGATATAAAATACAGTTATTATTATAATTATTAATTTTAAATATTTTTATATATTAAAATTAATATAAACTTAAGTCTTAATTAGTTAAAATTATTAAATTTATACTTGAAGGAGCCTTATGAAAACAAATCCCCCGCCCCCAGCATTGTTCATGAAAAGGAGTGATTGTAATGCGTAATTATTATTTTGGATTAAACCCTTATGAAGGTTGCATCATGATGTAATGGATAGTTTATTTGTCTAAACAGTCTATTGAGTCTAAATTAATCTTCCAAAATATAAGTTTGAAGAAATAATCTATCAATTTAGAATGTGAATAAATACTATTTTTTTAAACACTTTTCTACAATTTTTATTACTATATTTATTCACATATATCACTTATAGATTAGTGATAAACTGTTTCCTCGAATCTCGAATGAAAAACGTGTTTTATAATCTTTATATATTAAATTTTAACTGCAGGTAAGGTTAACTTTTCATAGGAAAGGCCTTATCTACTAGCTAGAGGCGTTACTTAATCTATTTTTACGTATTCATGCATCAAGTCATGTGATCTTCATTTGTCACTTTTGACAGATATTACTATCACCTATAAAAAAACACTGATAATATAGTGTGTTTTTTTAAAATCTTATTTACAAAAAGTATATTTGTATTTTATAAAAGGCCCTTTCCATGAAAATTGTACGATACATGTAATCAGTTAACATGACGAGGAACAGTAAAAGTTCTAAATCACGCAATTTCACAGTACAATTACCCCTGTACACATGGCCAGAGATGTAGTTATATTTACACATGACGGTAATGAACCAACAGACATTTCACGTCACAATGAAACGAATGAAAAGCCTATTGTTTCATACAAACAGATATCAGAATAATTACATAACGGAACACAGCACGTATAAAGTAAACAAGTCCCAAAATATCGACTGAGCAAACATAAACAAAACATTTCCTCGTGATTTCATATCAAGTAAAGATAATCAATGAATAAAACTACTTAAAATAATGGGATTAGACAATAAATTACAGGTAGAGTAAATATTAATAATTACTCAAAATTAAACTGGTTAGTAGAACTAGTAAAATAAAAATTATACAAATGGTCTTCGTAAGGTTTGTCTAAAATATAAGCTAGTTTATTTCAAAATTATGAGAGTTAAGCCAATCATGAAAATCCATATATGTATTATATTAGCTGCGTTTTATCTAAATTGCCTCTAAAAACATTATAAATGTAAAAATGTTCGATAAGTTTACCTTCCCCAAATAACAAAAACTAAAATTTCGTACTTCATAGAAACCCCTGAAAAAAATACATCAAATAACTTCCAATTATAAAAAAATTACAATGGACATCATAAGCACCAAGTTATTCATAATTCAAAGATGATTTTATTAACTAACAAAAAAAAATGACTCACTTATTAACAAATGAGTGATCTACGGGAAAAAGTGGGAGTGCCAATTATTTTAATTTTTGAGCTGTCATATACTTTTGAACAAGCTTTTTTTTTTCAAGATAGGTTACATTTAAATAAATAGTATGGTAAAGCTTTATTGAGGTTTTAAAATATAGGCTATACTGAAAAAAGGATGAATGTCAATGTGGAACAACGAAATAAGAGGGAATGTAAGTTTACCAACACTGCTTTGTTTAACTTTCACTCAGGGCTATTTTAAGAAAATGTTATCTGCCCCTCCCCCGCCCCCCCTCCCCCTTTGTACGTCAATTTTTAAATGTTAGCATGTACTCGGTACTTATGTAACTTATTAATTCTTCATGTTTGGTGGAATATTGACCAACCCATTAACTTACTGTATTTTATTAAATGCAAACAATCAATCCAATTAGGTAAACAAAAGTGAATTAGTTTTTGAACCATTACACTGTTAGTGTTCTGTAGACTGACAGTGGTGGCACAATGGTGGTGTATTATAATGTACTGCAGCACATTACTCGACTAACGTAGATCTTAAATTACATAAGGCTAGGGTTTTCAGGAATCTAGAATGGAATATTATCACTAAGCGAATACTTATTGCTGTTAATTATGTGTATACTATATGATACGAAATTAAGAATAATAGCTGTAATTAATTTTATAATTTTTAGGGAAATTTGTCCCTTTGGAATGTGAGGCCCGGGGAAGATAATCCCGTTTGCCCGCCCCCCTTCCCTAAACATGGCCCTACTTTCACTTCTCTTGTGTCTTTTGGATTGGCTAGTGAGGTTCTGTTGTGAGTATTCAGTGGTTTCTTTATAAAGTGACTAAACAATGGATGAGGCATTGATGAGCACTGAACAGGACATTAATATACCAAAACCAACAAAGAAACCTAAAATAACTTGCAGAATGAGTGATGTTAAAAAGAAGCTCCTTGCATCAACTCATCAAACAGGCTCTGATTGTAAAAATGTGTGCACGCTTGAAATGTTTACAAAATGTAGATGAAAGGGATCGAAAGTCTATAATAGTACATTTCAATAAAATGACAGTAAGTGAACAGAACAGTCTTATACAGTGGTCTTATAAGAGTGAATACAATTTTCCAACGTAGGCCTAGGCAAGCCTAGAAAAATGCAATAATTCATGATTGTTCATATTCATACCGTGGGCGTGTGAAAAGACAAGAAGATATTGTGGAGGTCCCTAGGTGCTATAAAACGTTTAATTCTTTTCTTGGAATTTCTAAGATGAAAGTCAAGGTTATTCAAAGTTACATTAAAAAATGAAAGTCACGGCTATTCAAAGTTACATTAAAAGAGGTGGCCAGCTCAAATGTGGTCGTGGTCTGCATACAAACAGGAGACATCGTTTGTCTAAAGAGACTTTGGGCCAGTTTCATAGTCAAATTTAGTACGCCTCCATTGCGGCGCTTAACTAAATACAAGACGACACCTACCTAAACTCGAATGGAATGGGCCGTTCTCGCATAGGAAACTGGCCCATTCCATTCTGGTTTAGGTAGGTGTCGTCATGAACTTAGTGTAGCGCCGCACTTGAGGCGTACTAAATTTGACTATGAAACTTGTCCTTTGAATAATATTTGCACACACATGGTATCGTTTAGAGGAGAAATAAATCATTACTGTCTTAAATTCTCAAAGAGAAACTATTTGCCCCAGAATTTGAATGTTACGAAACAGTATAAACTGTACTAACAAAAATACCCGAAAAATAAAATTCTGTATGAAAAATACCGAAAAGCTTTCAACGAAAATGTTAACGCTAGTTTTGGTTACCCACGGAGGGCACCTGTAGCTCGTTCGAGCTTTATGCAGCTGAAGTGCGTGCAATTGAACACGGACTAAAAAATTATCCTGATGCAATGAGAAATAAGAAGACGATAAAAAAATTGCATAAGTAGTCTGTAGAAAATAAACTGCACCTGATGAAAGCTAATATGTTTTACGGTTGAATGCATATATCGCGGTTGAAGAGCAAAAAATATCCAGGTCACGAGTCTATTACTATGGACCTCCAAAAGAATCTATATGTACCTAATATCACCACACACGACGTGAATTATAAACGTCAATTGACAGTGTGTGTATGTTCAACATCCATATACTCTCCACAGATGAGTCATTTGCCTACGATGAGACTTACTTGCAGGAGAGCTCATGAACTGTCAACCTTTTATTTTTGTTTATGGTACAGCTTGACCCTGCAGTGATAGAATTGGACATTTGTTGTGACTCGAGCAGTGGACAGAACTAGAGTTTGACCCTTTTCCGGTTTGTTCACTATATTGTTCACCATACTAAGTGATTGGAAAAGGTTAAATTAACTTTCCAATTCAAGGGCATATCTCAAGTGTGAGAGGAATATGGCTATTGTTAACAAAAACAAGTGGGGTGAATGGCCTACAGAGTGGAATGAATATTTCAAGGTAGCTCGAACAACAAGTCGACAGACAGTTGGTTCGTAAATGGACTATCTGGACCAACACTACTCCAAGAAAAACCCATTTAGGTCCAGGCCAGTAAATGGATTAGTTGCTTTGGATAAACACCCACGCGTGTCGCAATACAGGTCAACACACCGTTGAGTGTATATATATATATATATCTTATATTTTAATATATATTATATATATAATATTATTTATATATATTAATACATATAAATATATATAAATACATATAAATATATATAAATATATATTAATATTATTTATATATATTAATATATTATATATTTATTATATATTTATATATATTTATGTATATTTATTATCTATTAATATATGTACAGTCAACGAATATACCATGGAGATTGAGGTGGCCACGTGATCAACGAGCCAGGTTCACTTACAACATCAGATGATCCCAAACTACGACAAGAAGATTTATTTTTCTTCCCTGAGGTTGCATACCAAGGTGAGTAATAATATCATTGGTTTAATAATTAAAACCTGTGGTATTAAGATAGTAAAATATTTTTGTAGTGGTTTTTCTTGCACCAATAAAACTAGACTAATCTAACTTAACATTGCTTAACCTAACTTAACTTAGCCTAAACCAACTTAAAGAACATATTTATAGAAAAAATCATATTTCCATAAATTACACAATTTTTTTTAACATAATATGTACAGCCTATTCCTTAAGAAAAATTCAAAGATCTTCAACAAATAAAGAAGTTTTCTGGGGAGTAAGTTATAACATTCTATTCTCAGCTTCCAAAGATGGCTTCAGGAATAAAATATAATAATTAAGATCTAAATAAAAATTAAATAGTATTTTCAAAGGTGTTTAAAATACATAGAGCTAAAAATCGGAAGAGTTTATAAAGAAAAAACACATGAAAACAGTGATGATAGTAAAGACCACTTAAAAGGTTTCTCATTAAATTATTTATAATTTTTGTTAAATATATATAATTTTTTGATTATAACTATTTTTGGACTCCAGTTTTTTTGGTGTATTTAGAAAAAAAAAATCACTTAGGATATTTCGTTATTATTTCAGTGTATTTTTAAATGCAATACTTAATCTTTAATTTATAAAACTAATGAGTGATTATAAAGGCCTCTTTTCTGATATTCCCCTCTTTTATTGACACCCCACCTTTTTTCCTAAAACAAATTGTATTTATTACTATATTTATATTTATATATACTTAATGGAATACAATTTAAAATTTAGGTTAAAATTTTTTACCAATTGCACAATACAATAATACAAAATATAAGCAAAGTTTATCATTATATAAAAGTAGTAGCATTAGAGTGATTGTCAAAAACTATTTTTTTTAAGTACAAAATATGACATAACCCCTTTTTCCGTGGACCCTTTAAATATATATAAAAAATGAGGTTGTGGTTTTTATTTTATCTTATATTTACTTGAAATACTTTATAAATAATACTAATTGATAGCATCATCATAAAAGGTATAATATCTTATGCCAAAGAAACTTAAATACCCACAAATGTTTACATTTAATGAAAATACCACAAAATAAATTCATTTTGCTATTAGATTGAAATTCGTATAGGCCTATACAATAATCTTAAAATTAAAAATATTATAATAAACAAATTACTAGTAAATGAAAGTATTCTACATATAATTACTATGTAATATAAAATATCTTGAAATAATTTGTGGCTGGAATACTTTCTAAATACTTGGCTGCCCATTTTTATAAAATGTACTAAAGTACCTGTGTAAATACTCTTTTATGATATAGCGAGATGTACACAACAAGGACTTCATTTTTGATTTCTCTCGACACCTCGGAGATAAAGTATAAAAAGTCAAACTCAAGATTTGGATAAATGTCGACGTTTTACGGCCTCCTGAAACCAAATAAATGGTACTGTGCACCGCACAGACTTTCTCTCTCTTTTGCCTTAAAATATACACTTACTAAAAACTAATGTTTTTGAAACGAAATAATAGGTCAATAAGTAATAAATTGTTGTAGAAACACTACGTCGAAGATGTTTGATCTCTTCCACAACCGAGCGTGTCACGGCCTCCGTGATGCTGGGGACGAGAAAAAATATTATATTTATTTTGCAAGGCCTCCTAAACTCGCTCCAGCATTAAGGTTTGCAAGTTCACATTTTGGCAACGGTTGAGCTGTCTGATATAATGTACATATACGGTTTTTGCCTTTGATATTACTTGAAAATAGCCCATAACTCTTAAGTCAAAATAGCTAATACTAATCAGAAAATATTACTAAACTTGTTGTTTCCTACGAACACGCTTGAATAATCATTTAACAACTACAATTACTCAAATAAGCACAAGTCAGACAAAATTAAACTAATCTCGTCCGCCATTTTGATACTATTTTACTACTAGTACTAAATAGTATCCAGACCAGAATATATTATACCGTGGTCTTCCCTCCAAATCTCTAATAGTTTTACAACTTTATTGTCTGACACTCCCGTGAAAATGAAATGTAGAGATTAATTGGCATTACAAACATTTTATATTATAGGGAAACGTGGTTCTTATTCATATTATAGGCTAGTTATGATATGTGACTATTGAAAACAATTAAAATTATTGCTTAAAGTGAACAGGTATAAGTAATACAAAATGTCTGGGTGTTTAGATGTTATGGCCTCTTGCTTTAGCTTAAATAGACTAGTGGACGTCATTGTCGCTAAGTAATTGAAGTACTTGTCCCTGACGGACTTTTTTCGGTTTTTGTAGGCCTAAGTGTTACGACACAATTGCATACACTTTCTCATATTTTGTGTTATGGCTTCTAAGATGATTATCAAGTAAAGGTTTTGAGTTAACTACCCTCAAATATGTTTTTCTCTTAAAAACAAACACATCTTGTTAGTCACAATAATCACTCAGTATACATAAATTTTAAACAATATTTATCAAGTATATTTAACAATATTCATATTTTCAAAAATAAATTATTTTTAAACGATCCTAAACTTATTTGTTATTTGTAAAAATAAAAAAAATACTATTCTTATTTATTATTAAAAATTATCCCATGATTCCCTTTTTCTATTAAATATTTAATGTCAATTCCAAATAATTCAATATTTCTCTAATTTTTCTTAACTAAACTAAACTTAAATTAATTTATTTTAAATATATAATGATGAATCATTATTAATAATGTAAAGTTGTCCCCTGATACCAATTTTGAACCAAATCGTTACATCTAATAGGCCTACAGTGTTATTTTTGATGTCAAACACCTCCCAGATACCCATCTAAAACTAAATCGATAAAGCCTTTTGTAAAATATTTCATATTTTTGAAAAATCAATCATCAGTAAACTACCCATTAATGAATGTTTACCCCTAAAATAATCATAAGCCTACGTTGTTAGTTGTCATACATACCACACAATCTCCAGATTTGAACAAAATCATTAAGCTATTTTCTAAATGTTAAGAATTTTCCAAAATTTAGAATTTGTCAACCACCCTTAGCAAATTTGGTTCTACTGTACAGTACATCCTTAATAACTCTAAATATAAAGTTCGAAAAAAAATCTATCAAACTGTTTTTGATCCGTGGCCAGGGACAGACTGAGTGACAGACAGAAATACATGGGGACATACATAATTGTAGAATCCATCTTTTTTGGGTTCGTATGCACATAAATAGTAAAAAAATTTCATTATATAGGGATTGATTTTTTCAAAACTACAATACTTTCTATTGATATGAGAGAGTAAAAAGAGGGAGTATAAAACTATATTTTTATTAGTTTGTCTGTAGCACAAATTGGAAATGAATAATGGACTTTCTATGCCAGATATGTATAAATGCAGATTTGTATAACTATATATATATATATACAAACTTGTATTTTCTAATATAATATAATCTGTTTGAAATAGTGATCATAGTAGTAGTAGTATATAAGTAGTATTTAAGCTTCCAAAAATAAGTTAAAAAAACTCATTGATTAAGGAAAATTTATTTACACACATTTAATAATTATATTTAAGCATCGAGAAAATGTTAAATTACTTAATAGTACTTTCTGATGTCAGTAATGGCTCTCAGAATACTAAATATTCAATCTAAGGTAAAAAGAAATATATTAAAGAAATACATTTTTCTATTGATATTTCTAAATAAAAATAAATATAGGCAACAAATTACCCAGCAGGAAGTCAAACCCCGGTCTCTTGGCTCAGGTGCCTGTGTGGGTTAAGGCAAAGCGTTGTAACATACAGCCCAATTGTCATAGGAAAATATTCATCTGACAGCTAGAAAATATGCGAGAGGTGGATTCTGTAATATTGAATCTCTTGGGAAAAATAACACTTTTTTTATGTTCGTTGACACCGTTTTACAATTTTATTAATGCAATTTTATTGGTATTTATTATATATATCAATTCTGGAAGCTCCAAATCACATGCATGTATTTATGAATATATGCAAAGGTTTTTTGTAACTTTTTTTAATTGTCCAAAATATCCTTTTATATGATAATCAGCTGTAGATCGGCTTTCAAATATTCATATGTTGGGTCATGTGATCTGGACCTGTCACTTTTGATAAATACTATAAATACCTGTAAAATGACACACATAATATATAAGTATGCTTTCATTATTGAAAGCAAAATCATTATTGTATTTTCTAAAAGTTTTTTTTTACAAAGTTTAACTATATTAAGGGTGAGAAACGTAATAAGACAAGTTTCATGCATTGAAATATTTCAGAAAAAAAGAAGTATTGTTAATTCACTAAGATATAAAAGAATCTCATTGCCCCCTCCCCCCGAATAAAACGTACCCATGCCGACGGCTCAGGGGTATCCTAGCGACGGTTGCCTAGGCGACCGACCCGACTTGCTCACACTCGCGGTCACCTCTGAACCGTGGAGCGCGCCAGAAAAGAGCAGAGAACACCTAGTTCGCGGCGTCGCCACCGGGAAGCGACACGGTCGTACATTCTCGCTCCGTACACGGTTAGGAGCGTTGGCAAGAGGAGGGAAGGACGGGCGTTTTTTTGTTACGTGACCTTACAGCTAAAAACGCAATAAATATACAAAATAGCTTTAAAAACACAATTTATTCTACCCGTATCGGTGTAAAAGTCGATTATACATCCAGATAATCTAATCTGGTTTACCGATGATGTGGAGATAGGGGTTCAAACCTAGGTCGATTTCACAGAGAGTGTCGTTTCTAAAATGACTGTCAATCTTTATCCATGAAAATGTGCTCAATATACTTCTTAGTCTAATATTCTGATTCTGTCCCGATTAGTGTAGTTAAAGGCGGTAAGCCAGCGTAGAAAAATGATTTTTTATTTGATTTTAATGCCTTGAACTTCACTACTCAGCCAGACTATTTATATATCTACACGAATGGTCATGGATTATAGGAATGGAAAGTTAAATTTAGAGAAAGTATGCCTGAAATTACGTGGAAGCAGGGTGTAAAATTATTTACGTAGAATCTTCTCAAGCGACCCATCCCAGAACTAATCCTGACCTTTCACTGGCAAACCAGACTAGACGAGACTCACGCCATGTCCTTGATCCTATTATTAGAACTTTAATTCCATATTGAGAAATTTCGGCATACATTAATTTGTATAATGTGAATACATATATAATATCATATATTTGTAATATTAGGCTAGTGACAGTAATGGCCAATAAACAAAATATAAAGCCTAATACCAGGATTATGATCAAATACACTTTCAGAATAGCGTAAAGATTTTCCTTGTGTTTGAAAAAAAAAAGCTATCATGATAAATTTAACAGTTGAGAAATAGACCTCGGCCTTCGTGCGTGTCATCGATTAATGCTTGTCTAACACCTTAAATAGCTTGACCATAGATATAGATTCAAATTAATAATCAACCTAAAAACTAAATTTAAAAAAATCACGCATTGGGCTGGCACGTGAACGTAGGGGTTAGTCTCGTCTAGACTGGTTTTACAGCAACGGAGATGTACGGGTTCAAATCTTGATCGAATTTATTGAGGGCATTTTTTTTCCTATATAATTTCTCAATTCTCCTCTATTTAAATTCGATTACACTTTCTCTAGATTATACGTTTATAATTTCTACCCTGTAAATAACATCGGTTAATAATACGGGTAGTAAGACTAGAGAAGCACAGATGGATATTAAAACGTAGTTTACCTACAAAAACAATAATAGAAGGGTTTTAAATATGTGTGGCCAGGGAAAGAGGGTGAGCCTATTCGCACGTCCACCCATGATGCATCGCATCGTCGATATTGACAGACTTTGAAAAATGGTAGCCGCGCGTCTACTGAGTGTTTTCAATACTTAGATACGCTTTCCCCACTGAGCTTCAACCGCAGACTGAGACGGATGTAGGCTTTCAAAGTCCCTTAGTTTAGTTAGGAGGGTCATTTCTGAAAGAGGGATGTAAAAAAACAATATAGTTGGCTATTCAATTCCCTTCAGAGTAGCATTCTTATAACGGTGGTCCATTGGGTCCTTAGGCTCCGCCATAAATATCTCCGTCTCCATACGATAGTTTTATCATATTAGTTTTCACACCGTAATATAATGAATAAGGATTGCTCATTTTTTCAAATTTGAATAAAGGACACTTGCTAAAACCACAACCGATACATGTGTGTTTTCTGTTTGTTGTATACTTTTAAGGTGTAAAGATCTACTAGACTTATTGATTATTAATATTACTAGTGTAAAATATGCATTTAAGGCTCTATCATGTATTTTTTCTAATGCAAGGGCTCCTTTGGTCTAAAAAGTTTGGCAACACCTGCTTTAGAGTTCTAAGCCATCTGTTAAATAAATGCTGCTATTATCACAATGAATATAAGTTACATTCACTACGGTTTTAACGATAAAATAATTGGCACACAAGTGGAGTTAATTGCATCTGGAGACATATATATATATATATATATATATATATGGAGATCCAACCCACTTGTATGACATTATATTTCGTACTATTTGAGGAATAAATCAGATTTTGAACCAAAGTCAGTCAAATCACTGGTCCCATGGACTTAATATATTCTGGTTTGTCAATCACAGGGAGCTTAGTGTATAACTTCTGACTGAGTTTATTAGTTTATTAAGAATGCTCTTTCCCTAATGGTTCCTCCTCTCACTACAACCAAATGCAATTATATTTTTCTAAATGCTACCTGCCTAATCCTTTTTGTATCATCGTAATTAAAAGTGTACATCCCAAATGGGTAGTAAGATGAGATAGAAAAAACAAAAGCCTCTTTGAAGAGGTTTGACGTAATATATCGCCCCCCACGCGTCATATATTTCTAACCACCCGGGCTATTTTTCAATTTACATTCATGTGGTAAGGATGATGAAGGTAGAATTTAGGCTCAGCATCTGCATGAATCGAGAGTGGAAAACATTCTAGGAACAATGTCTGAGTTCACCCGGACAGTATATAAACCCTTACCTACCCGTCAGTGGGAAACCAGATGAGACCAACGCAATCACCAGTGTGAATATTAGTTTATTCATTTTGATTATATATTTATGAGTGTATCTCTTCTTCCTACTACAAATCTATTGGCAACTTAAAAACTAATTTAAGGTGGGAGGGTATGTATGGGTTCTTGCAGTTATCATCGCAAACAATATATATCTTTGCAAAATAAATCAAATATTAACCTAGAATAAACGTAGTTTAATTTTCTGCACGTATTAATCTCAACATTTATTCAATATCTTTCATTAGCATATCAGCAGTTGATGATAGCTTTTTTCTTAATTCAAAGAGTTTATCATCAATTTATAGACCCCCCTAAACAGATATTCAAGAAATGTTCATATCGCCATGAGAATAAAATTATACTCTATGTTTCTACTATGGAAGTATGTTAATTATTTTAAGAATTAGTCTTCCTATAAAAACTGAAAAATTACTGCCCCTAACTCGCAATCTTTACCAACCCACCTTAAAGATACGCGATAAGCTGGTGAACGTTTGGAAAATACAGTAAAATTCACCTTGAGATAATGAACAGGGGATTAATTAGAGACGATAGCAGGTGTTAAAATAATGTGGTTGTCTTGGCAAGTCCGTATTTTAATGGGGTATTTAATGTGAAATTTCTAAACACAGATTACAGCTAACTCTAAATGACGTGATTGTCAGTACCTACAAGGGATGCGGAATGGGGTAGTTTATTATTCTTCACAACTATCACTGGGGACCTACCTGTGTCTGAAATCCTAGGAGGCTACCATAGTCAGTGAAAAAAACCGGACCATCGAACATATTGATGCCATGAATATCAATGTTGAGGGGCATGAAGCTTCAACACTCAGAAAAAAATGGTATCATCAACTTATACCTTTCCCTTCCCCCTTCCACTCAATGCTCCGGTTCATGCTATCTTATACACCCCTATCTCAATATCTGCACACACCCCTCTCTCCCACTCAATGTTCCCTTCCTTGATATGTGCATTTACCCCTCTCTCCGACTCAATGTTCCCTTCCTTGATATGTGCATTTACCCGTCTCTCTGACTCAATGTTCCCTTCCTTGATATGTGCATTTACCCCTCTCTCCGACTCAATGTTCCCTTCCTTGATATGTGCATTTACCCCTCTCTCCCACTCAATGTTCCCTTCCTTGATATCTGCATTTACCCCTCTCTCTGACTCAATGTTCCCTTCCTTGATATCTGCATTTACCCCTCTCTCCCACTCAATGTTCCCAACTTTTCCACTAGCTTCCTGTTCAAAAGACTTCCTAGAATATATTCCGGTGAGAATATGGCTGCTTTATTATCAAAATTGGTGTGTCTTTTTGTCCTGAGAAATAATGGAATATGTGCTGGGTATTTTCTATAGTAATAAAAAATAGACATGAGAAAACACCATGTTTGGTGAAATAAGAAATAATGAGAATAGTTGGCATAATTACTGGATCGTTTGATTATGTTTTAAACTATCCCGTGGAGTGTCACAACAGAGCTGCGCGGTTCAACGCGCTTGCGCACAATCCAATGTTTTATCATAAATTAATGAGCCTTGTGTTGTAAATACAGAAGTAATATAGTTTTAAAAACTAACAACATAATAGAGGTATGTGAATATCACTTTTAAAATAGTGCGAGAAGTGAAGTTGATAAGAAGCTTGAAACATGTGATGCAAAGTCGAAGCAAAAGTCGATCATGATGTTTTTTGTTGTTGTCACATAGTACTGCTTTTAATGTTTACATGATATCCATTTAAGAGACCGCCTCGGTAAGCTGGGAATGTCCACGCAAGTGTTCAGCTCAAATGCAATATTTAATTCCACTGTGATTTATTTCAGAATATGGCTCACGGAAAAATAAAGTCGAAAGATTCCAACAGAGCTCTTTATCCTTAACAATCCTATATTTTAATTTTACTCAATAGAAGAAAAGTGGGAATATGTAACATTGGCTCATTTTCAACCCCTTTTGAAGCAGCTTTGCGAAGCTATGAGGCTTGATAAAAAAAAGGGATTTAGACTGAATCTTCCTCTAACAAATAGAGTAATTTTTGACAGGATCACAAAATTAAGTTTTAAGATATTTGAGAAATAGCAACGAGCTTTCCTATGTAAGTAGTTTCTTAGTTTTCTTTCACCTATTTCTTATCGGCATGGTAAGTGAAGGCCTGGAGGATCTTAAGCTGGGATAGAAGTAGTTCCAGGAAACGATACAGCCCATTGTATTTTAAGCCATGAGGCCTGACCGAGGTGGCTGCCTTGGCAATGCATCTAGATAAAGAGAAAGTGAGATAAATACTAAGCCTATTTTATTCTTGTATGCTGGGATAGTTTAATGCTTAACTTATAGATACTGTTTAGTAATATAGTCACTGATGAAATACTGTTTATAACATATTATAAAAAATGTATATGATATGCAGGATTGGGTGAAAAAGATTATAAGATTTATGCTGATGAAAGTGATGGACAACGTGTAGAAGTTTACCTGACGTCCGATGGAGCTCACATGAGTGACAAAAAGTGTATTAGTTGGCTTTTGTTTAGCTAGTGGATTTTTACTTTTCAAAAAACATTTTAATTTTCTAGTTAATAATCGTATAATTGTTTCAGCCCCATCCTGTATGATGTCAAAAGAAGTGTACCCCTATTAGCTTGGATAGGGAATGGGAAAACCACCTTGATAAATCACTTGTTAAAACCACCTTCAGTGCACCCGTTGATATTCGAACCTTGAACTGATCACAGGCAAACACAACAATGGCAAGACCAACCGTTAAATCCCGTGGCCATCGGTAAGGGTAGGGCCGCCTTGGTGGGATTTAATAACGTGAGTTTTGGATGTGATACGTTCACACACAATCACATCAACCAACAACATATTTAATATCATCAATCAAGTGATTGATTTCCAAATTAATATTAACTGGTTTCAACAATCGGTGAGACGTGTACAGCACATTATATCATAATTCTTAACACTCTCTCGTTAATATTTTATAAAATGAAAAGGTTACATATGACAGGTGGATTATTTGTCTCCAACTGGTTTCACTGGATTTGGATTTTGTGATGGTTGAAAATGTATTCATAAACCCCGTGATGCTATATTAATATGGCTAAATGTGAAAAACCAGTCCACCATAAACTGATTTCTACTGGGTTTTCACACACACATAAATAAAATTTGTGCTCATAGTATATACAAATATATTGCTGTAAGAATATCTAATTTTATCAAATTAAGTATTTTTCAGAATACACATTTGTATCTTTGAATAACAAGTGCCTATGTCACAAAACAGATAATTGATTAATTAAATTAATTATTTAAAATATTTAGCACTTTTAAATATATATGTATATAACTTGTATATTATATATAAAACAATAGATTACATAAATGAGTCCGTAACGCAAATTGTGCTCCTTTACTTTTAGTGTATTACTATTTTCCTTGACTGTTATAAATTATCAGTTATTATGATTAACTGTCACCATTTATAACGAGAATTATGTTTAGGAAAATATCCTAAATATCACAAATCCTAAGTTGTAAAAGATAACCGCTATAATTTGTTCAATCATCTCTATTCCTTCTTTTACAACTGGTTTCTCGGAACCTTAATATAGGCTTGGAAGAGCAACATTAGGAAAAGTCATTGAATAGTTTTATAACAAATAAATATTATAAAGATTTATTTTTCTTAGTAGAATGTCCAGTAAGGATTGTTTCAACAAACTGAAATGATGATAGGTTATGTTAAGAATTAAGATTAGAAAATCAACACATGTAATGTATTTATTTATATATTTATATCTAAATATTATTATCTTTAACTTTTTATACTGAATATAAAATTGTGTAGTAGCCAAAATAAACATTAACTTACTGCAATATTTTTTAACATCACGTTTTACTACCCGTTCAAACAAATCTTCAAGAGAATCAGAATTTAGAATAGATACACACACATTTGGGTGAATGGAGAATTATTTTAGAAAAAAAAACACCCTCAATAAACCTAGATTAAATTTGAACCACAGTCTATTGTAATGACAAAATCTAACAAAACGTGTATTATATAAAATATATATATTATTCTCTGTTTTAATATTAGTGTCTTCTGAATCTTGTTTATGTAACAATAGTTAACATCAAGATGTATAAAAATTGTGTTTTTGTTGGGCGCCACCCCCAGTATCTAGGAGAAAAATAATAATAAAAAAGAAAAACATTTACCTCGGCTAATTCAGACAGTGGCACGACGACTCTCAATACTCGAGACCACTGGGGAATACTTAAAATAACACATGAGCAATTTAGATAAAAATGGATTATTGAAATAAAATTTTATAATTTAAACTACAATAAAAAATAAATGTGTAAAATAACAATTGTTGGCACTTTAGTGAATTTATTGTTGTTTCCTCTTAACCACATCCTAATCCTACCTATGGAATTCCGGATAGTTCTAATTCTAATTTAACAAAGTATAAAATAGTATTGTTGAAACCAAAAAGAAGAAAAAAAATATAATAAAAAAAATAATAATTAGACATAAAATTAAATGTTTATTAATTCTCTGCATTAGTCTGTCTTTCTGAAAGCTCGTAAATGAATTATGATTTTGATAGTAGAGAAAAAATTAATAATAATTTAAAGTTGAAGAGTTGGCTTGACCTCATCCATATTGAATACACCAACTTCAGAAATTTGTTTCACTTTAGTAATGCAAATTCTTCCACAATTTAAACGAAAATAAACAGTCTAGTTCTTGCACACTTACTTAGCATTCCATTTTTGCTACTTTTACTTTAATTTACCAACTTTAATTCCCTTTAAAATAATTTGAATTAAGAGCTCCACAGATTTGGCTCCATGTTAGACTAACACCGAGGAAGAAGACCCCGTCTTCTATAGAAAGTATTCCAAATTCAAATTTAAAAATGTTCTAGTCTTTACTTCCAAGTCCAAAGAGAAAACTAATATATAAAAACAAAAGATAAAATGTTGGCTATGGACTAGGGATAAAAATCAAATACAATCTAAATTTAAGATAAAGATTGAACTGTATGACAATGAATATGAACAATTTTCTCTTAAAGAATTAAATGCTTATTTCTATCTTTCAATGTTGAAAAGCTCGCTGGTTTTGAGTTATTTACATCGAGGCTTGTTTCTTCTCTTATCAATCACGAGATCCGTTACTCACTTGTTTGATAGAACTGCGCATGCGTTAAAAACAATCATGGTCAACGTTGAAAATGAATATAAGAGTCAAACACACTTCTTAGAAGGATAATTAATATGTTTAATAAAAGGTAAGTGTTCTTCCTTAAATCAAAATTCATTATTTAGATTATTTAAAACATGGTTATACGTTGTTCCTTCCGTCCTTTTATTTTATGAAATGGATGTAAATAGTGTTATCATTAAAGCTGGCAACACAGCGGCTGAACTTCGAGGTCCTTAATTTCATAAGAAAATAAATTGGAAATTATTACCAAAAATTATAAAAAATATAGGGAAATACAAGGTAGGGTGGCAAATTACGTCACACTATCTATCATCGACAATCCAGTGTATTACGAGAACTACGCCCTGGGACATGTGATCATAGAAGTGTGAAACTATTAAAATAAAATAATCAAAATTGGCGCTATATCATAAAAGTGATAGTTGCATAACACACTACATGAAGTGTTAAAATATCAATTTAAATTTAATCAATTGTTGGGCTGTAAAATGTTTGGTTTTAGTGGTCTAAATATGTAAAGAAATTGATTTTTCCTAGTTTAGAAGAAGTAAAGAAGTTAAGGTTCCAGTGCCACAAGTTCTAATTAAATACTTCATGGTAGTAATAATTATCGGTACATAATTTATTCACTTGATAAAAACAATATAACTATATGGAATTGTAGTAATGAGGTCATGGATGGCGTTTTGGGAGGCTGGGGGCACCTGATTAAAATAGACCAAGGATTGTTAGTGTCCTGACCAATAAATTGACAAGCTTTGATTCTAAGACTGGTATTCGAACACAAGTCTTCTGAATATACTCTAATAAGGCTAGTTTCCGACTCTTAAGAAACGGTAAGACTTCAGTGAATTGAAATACTTCTTGTTGATCTGAAACTACAATCAATTCATCCACTTATTTCATACATCGTTTTCATAATTCGCAGATGGTATTATTAATTCTAAGAGTTTCTTTCTTTCCAGATTTCAAGCAAAACCCAACACGTTGATCAGACATCATGAGATAATTCCATTACTCTACTAGAACAATCCATCTAGTATCAATCACCAATATCTCATATTAATAAAGGCAAATTTTCAGGCTGGGGAAAACATCATATGGGAACGTAACTGCAAACGAGAATTTAAAAAAAATACAATTTAGGCTTATATTTATTTTTCAGATTTATAATTTTAGTGTAAACTCAGCCTTCCAATTCATTCACAAAACAAAAATGATAATAATTTTTCCCGAAAAACCCCGGGATATATATTTTCTCACCCGAGTTTCTGGAAAAAATAACTTCCCAAATTTTTCCCCAAGTTCGGGATCCTACACAGCCCTAGTTTTTATGAATGGCGATTACATATCGAACCTCTGAGACATTTATTCATACAGATACTCAACGCCAAATGTCGATTACGGCATTCAATATGAGCATAAAGCAAACATGAGTAGGTAGGAACTAAATCTCAGAAGAAAGATAATAAGGAGTTTTAGACTCTTCCATAATACCCTGAAACTAAACATTATTAACTTTTTTCGTTAAGTTTTCACATTAACAAAAATACTTTTTAGGTTCAAATAGATCTGGGTTGTAAGCACTATTATAAGTGTTTCATGATGATAATTAATAAATAACATCCAAATCAATTTACTTTATTTATGGCGCTAGCTTTATATCAAACAAAAGCTTATATTAGTAAAGTATTACTATAAATACAAAATACCTAGTCTCCCGGCCGTTAATTCATCACTTTGATAGAGGAAGTACCTTTTTACCAATATAGAATTTTTAGCCTTGCCGTGAATTGATCTAACTCAGTCAATAGAAGCACAACCAATTGAGCTAAGGTATAATACTTTTCTGACACCCCCCTCCCCCTTTCCACCCTTCCCGCCTGTAAGCTGGATCTGTCAGGATAGTTTGCGGGAAGGGTAAGGTTACAGGCAGGGTAGTTGTGTGGGTTCGAAATAATATGCAGGTTTGTGGATTTTGGTTCAATAGTAGATACTAAAAGATGACACAGAAATGTGGATGTTGGTTGTAAGTTAAAGAGTAAGAAGAATGGACAGACGGGCTTGTGTAAGAATTAGATTAACTTTGTGAATACTCTGACTGACCAAGTTGACTGATACTACGCGGTGCTTCTATCGGACTCGATCCCGGGACCCTGGGCTCCGACGATTCCCTCCAAGTACCAGTACTAAGAATGACCCCAAGATGTCGTCAGTATCAATAAGACGTTGGACAGAGTGACCGCCCGTGAGATAGATGGAATTATGATGCCCCGTTGCCAATAAGTCAAGATCTTTTATACCACGACTTATTTCAGCCTTCCTAGTTTACAAATTGTTATGGAATGTCATCTCTCTCTACTGCAACCTTTCGAGTATGTTATTTAATACATGCTAAGCCAGAGATTATAGTACTTGGGTAATAGAGTTATGTAGGTCAATACAAACATTCAAATTTTGCTCGATGGTTATGATAATACTTAAAATTTCAAGTTATATTGTGACTGTTAGATGTGTTTGCATTGGGGAGGGGGGGTGGAGGGGGGCTATGCCTTACATTATACCAAAAAGCTTTTGATTGGTCGTACTTAAGGTCATATTCCTGATTAGGGACTAATAGTTTTCCAGCTTCACCAAGGAAAATTATGGCAAATTTCTTCTTAGCTATCGTTCTCGTCTTTACCACATTAGATTCAGTCGTTAAAATACTCTAAAGGATGATCTAATATATATACATAAAATTAGAAATAAACACTTTCATTATATATCCTCAAATTTTGGGCGTTCAGCTTCCATGTACGCATCTTCGCAAAGGAAAATAAACTACGATAAAAAAAATGTGGAGTAATATTGACTTAGGTTGTCACACAAACATTTCTCCAAAACTCTTCTTCCATTTCCAGTTCCTGTACAAACTAAAAAAAATATCAACCAAAAAACAGCAAAAAACATATTGTAGAAAAAATATAGTAGTAACAACATTGTGGTTCCCTTCCTGTTGAACTAGAATAAGATGATTTAAGCCCTTTCAGAAGTAATATTACTGCAGGATGTGTGAGTTATAAATTAATACAGGTTTTTTCCAGCGCTTCAAGAAAGTTGTTTCTTCCTCTGAAACTTCACATAAGCGAATTTCCTCCCGAGTGATGATTTATGCAGCACTGTGGACAGAACAATAAGTTCCAGCAGTACGTGGTACATCCTTCGGGACCTTCATCACCATCCATGTGGTACACAACGTTAGTATGTGTGTGAGACTACACAATAATAACGAAATGATTTTTGAATTGATGTTTGAAGTTGAATAATGCAATCTTTGTCTAATGCTTCTTTTTATTTATTTGTCATAAAATCTTTTGACTCGATATAAAAAAAATCTATTTGGAGTTTTGTATAACTATCAACAAAATAGTTTCAAGTTAAGTGTGACATATTTTACATATACAAATAAACTTATTTTAGTTTGTAGGCAATCAAAATGTGTAGACATTGAACGTATAAAAGCAAACTGGTTGTGAAATTCCCAATTAGTTTGCAGATATAGTATTAGTTAAACTACATAGAAAACATTTTGTTAAATATTTGATAGGTATATTATAACTAATGTTATTTTGATTAGAAATGAAACTATACATTGAATCTATAATTATTTTTATAGTTTAATAAATTAAAAGACTATATTTGCCTTTAACATTAAAAAATTGTACATTTAGATAGATGGTGTATAAACCTGTAACAAATGTTTATAATAAATTAACAATTGATTACTTAATGAGAAGAAAATTTTGTAATACAACTCACTGTAATAGTAATTTACAATTACATTTCTTGGAAAAATATTATATTTACACATTATCATATATACTTATTTTGATAGGGTTATTTGCGGTGAAAATTTTTAAACACACCTATGATAAAAAAATAAACTATTTACTTACTAGGGCAGTTCGTTTAATAGCAGACTATGAGCGCTAGCAGCATGATACTAATTACTTGGCTTTCAGGAGGAACCCACATACAAAATGTAAAGAATATCCCGCCATCACCATCCGGAACTAAACCATGGTTACCTAGACTTATGGATATCCACTCTAACCACAAAGATATGGGACTGGTTCTTAAAGCCAAGCACTCTTTTTTGCTCCTCACCATTACCAATGATTAATTTTTCGGCCACACCACGAATAAAACACGGGACACTCGGCTCAGTAGAAAGACACACTACCGACTGAGTTAAAGTGTCGGATTTACTCTCTTACTGTACCCTGTACATTTTATTTCTACAAAACAAAATAGTGTCATGGTAGCTTTAATACAGTTAGGTATATGTATTTCAGACCAATAATACTTGTTTTACAAAATACATATGTTATATTACCTACATTTATCCAAACTTATGCAATTTATAACGTTACAAAATATGTAGTTAAATAAATAATATTAAATTGGTAGATTTTTTTTTGTATAGGTATTATTCTATTGATGCTCACAAGCATTCATGATTAAATATTTCTAATAGAGTATATACCATTTATTTTAAAACTAGCTACACTTATGCTACATGCACTGACTATTTGCTGTATTTTTTATTTAATATTTCTGATTCTTATGCTCAACAAAACATAAAAAATACACCATATAAACGTCCCTATATCATGACAGAGTGTTTTTTTTTTCTTTTGTATGCGCGTCTTACCGCCCGTCCGGACTTAATCTATGGCACTAAGAACTCGAGAGTTCATTAAATAATGGTGTATTGTGTGTATCACTTAGCACTGATATAGAACACAATTAAAAAGTGCAAAGTGGCAGTAAGTCGATGGATGTAGGATTTATTTCAAGTAATAAGCTATGGCACTCTATTAGAGACTCTTTGTGGTGCAATTGTCACAAAAGAACACTGGTAAGAAATATGTTTTAAATTTTTCATATTAGCAAAATGTCTAGACACATTGTCAGTATCATTCGATAAAGAAAGTTTCATGATTTTTCAATCTTTGTTTTGAGTTATAATATTGATGAACATTATCAGTGGAAATATATGATAAATATTTATACATATAATTTAAGCTAGTATAATACAGTCCACTAAATATATTAAAATCACCCAAACTATAATAAACTGTTTATGTTGTTATCATATGGATCGTTTTCCCTTTTAATTGACCTAATCATTATTCCATATTTAAGATGTCATTCTATTCAATGTATATTCTGAGGCTACTGATTATGTTCTTCAATCCCTTCATAGAGAACCATTATTAAAAGGATCTTGGCGTGTCATGACAGGTGAATTCACCTTTCTTTTAATGTGCGTGACAAGTTTTTTGTTTCACCAAGTTACGAGTGCCAAGCGACTAGCGACTAGTGAATAACTGCCGAACGATCATTGTTTTAGTCTACAACTACGTTGATTGCTAGGGTTTTGTTTCACCAAGTTACGAGTGACTAGCGACTAGTGACTAGTGAATAACTGCCGAACGATCATTGTTTTAGTCTACAACTACGTTGATTGCTAGGGTTTTGTTTCACCAAGCTACTAGTGCCAAGCGACTAGTGACTAGTGAATAATTGCCGAACGATCATTGTTTTTGTCTACAACTACGTTGATTGCTAGGGCTTTGTTTCACGAAACTAAACGTTTGTCAAATTCATCCCTCACTTTATTTGGTTTCTGACTGGAGTAAGCCACATGGTTTGAGGCTTGACAAGTGCGTGGCGCACCGCACCGTAAAATATTATCACAAGAGTGTACACTTGAATCAAATCTGTGTTTATTTTATTATGAATTGGAACCCAACTTAAATTTGGGATGTATTTTGTCTATAAAGAAATGCTGGCATTATTATTTCTCATAGTACATACATTTTTCTAGGACTTTCAAAAAATGTGGTTGGTATTCCAAGCCCACAGACATTTGAGTTAGGTATCTTTTTTCCAAAATCCTAAAAACTGATAAATAAAGCCTCAAGATTTTCATTAAATAATATATAATTTTGTTAACTTTGGTATAAATATTAAATATTGAATAATGATTACTATTTTAGAACTATTTAAAGATACCATTTGTTTATCGTAGCTGCAATAGCCACTTATCGATTGACAGACGTATTGTCTAGACAGTAGTGACGTGGTATGGGTCAGCCTCATATATCTAGAAGAAATGGGTGCTGGCATTATGCGACCATAATATTGTGAGTATGGCCGTATCCAAATACGAGTACTTGTAGACCAGTTAAGGTCCTCTAATTACGTCACATGTACCACTGTTGCGCGCAGGTGCATGCAGTCCCCCTCACCCCCACTCCAGGAGTGCACACATGAAGAGGTGCGGAATAATTCATGTGGGGATCTGTGAGGTGGTACAGCAGTGCGCCACCGAGCAGTAGCACCCTGGGGGAGATGTGCAGGTCTGATGACGCATGAACAGGGGTGATGGGAGTGAAAATTGTCAAATAGAGACGTGAGGGGGAGCCATGAGACTCACGTCCTGTTAGATACACAAACGTTATACTTAAAGATTGAGCTATTTTTCTCCTTCTTGAGAAAATTGAGTTGCGAATGAAAATATTTTTTAAAAGATTTAATATAGGAAAAGGCTATTTTTAAGGTGAAGCGTTAAAGACGATTAAAAATCCCGTATTATTTTTGAAGTGGTTTGATATTTTTCAATTATTGTTTTCATCAAAATGTAGATGAAAGTTCTTATCAGTTAATAAGTAAACGTTTTAACTTAAAAGTGTTTTAAAACATGTGTGATAGCTTACAATCCCACATTATCTTAAAACTTATGTTCTGACCCTATTAAAAATTACTTAATTATGGCAGAGAAAGGATATATATTGTTTCCTAACCTCTTGCTTTAATCTCAGAAGCACACATTTTAAAGTAAGGTATTGTGGATTTTTTTCTAAACTTTAAACACAAAGTTTAAACTAATTAACTTATCAGAAAACTGATGATAGTTTTTGCCTACGTTTTGTTGAAAACGATATTAAAAATATTATAAATATTAAACAATGTATTAAATAATGTGGTAATTCTAAACGTCAAAACACGCCTCAGTGCTCCACCATATAGCACCCTTAAGCGGTTATATCTGATCACAAAAATATGATATTAAAATACTTGTCCCTGAGAAATATTTTGCCAAATGTTGTGATCTTTTGATTGTATGAACCGTAGTTATGATTTCACGAATCTTCTCTGTTAAGCTATAATTCTAAACAAGTACTGTTTATTCATTGTAGGAACAACATGAATAAATGTAATTATTACCCACACTGGAAGGCGTGCAAACTAAATATCCCACCTTTCCATGACTGGGGCGTGCATAAGTTCTTGGGGGACATACATGAAATTTATAAAACCTAATGCCAAGATATAATAAAAACATGAACGAAGTATCTAATTTTAACAACTCGTACTTTTGATTCTGAAAACTTCATGGAAAATATTAAGCATTCATGTATGATCCAAGATCGTAAATTGTAGCTTATTTATGCTATTTGAATCACAGATCGAACCTGATTAGTGTCTCGGAATAAAACCTATCCACAATGTCCCTAAAACATGTCTAACATACTTTTTCTCCATCGTATATTGATAACCATCTGATCTAATCACATTTGTTTCGCTAATAGCCTTCTTGTTGGCCGCATGGTCTAAAGCTTGATTCACACGTTCATTGAAAATAGGCAGCAGGATCTGCTTGAGTGGTGCAGCAATTCACACGCTGTACGTTGACCCATGATGCATTGCAATGCTAACTTAAAACAGCTGATTATCGATATATTTTATTTTATAATGGATAAATAGTCCTACACGATTTTTGCTCTCAAATGCGCATGCGCACTGATTTAAGATGATTAGTTTTGAGATTTAATTATCCCTCCTGAGCCGAAGTTCTCCGGTAGAACGGACACAGAAGAGATGAGTCGAACTTTAGCAGAACAGCTAATGCCGATAAGGCGGTGATCTAATCTTGTGATTGATTCAAAGCTCGTCACGTGACCACGCTTATGTTCTTCACTTGTTTTTCAATGAACTTTAAAATCTACAGTGAAATGATCTGATCCTCTCCTATAGATCTATAATCAAGAAACCGTAAATTTGTGTTGTTCTATGCACAAAACATTAACAATTCCTTGACTTAATTTATTTTATCTTTGTACCACGTCTAAAGCTTGATTCACACGTTCGCCAAAAAATAGAAAACAGAATCTGCAAAATAATTCACACACTTTAAGTTGGCCCATGATGCATTGCAACGCTTTAAAACCACTGATTATAGACAAATTTTAGTTTATAGTAGATAAACATATTTGTTACCTCATTTTCCCGATGTATGTTTTCAAATTATAACGCTGTATCACGGCACAATCCAATACATCGATACACACGCTTTACTTTACGAGTTATTTCAAATATCCTCACAAAAGCCAACGAGGCTGTCTGCTAGCTTATGTCTGAAAGCGCATGCGCTGACAAATGCGCATGCGCACTAATTTGAGATGGTTGGTTCTGAGATTTGATTGGTTCTCCTGTGCCTAACATCTGGAGCAAAGAGGACCAAGTAGAGAATAGTTGAACTTCAGCAGAACAGCTCGCACCGATTAATCAGAAATCTTGTGATTGGCTTAGAGCGCGTCACGTGACCACGTTTCTGTTCTGCGCTAATTTTTCGGCGAACGTGTGAATCTGCAGTAACTATCCACCCGCGCTTTAAACATATTTACACTAACAGTGAAGGAAATAGAAGAGTAGGATCTAAAGGGAAGTGTAGCCGCATCAGCGTGGAGGTAGAGTGGAAAACAATTTGGGGAAGAATACCTATAAACATTAGGCGTGATTTGAAGCCCTACTTCCTTATCTACAGCAAACCAGAAAATACGAGACCAAATTATGTTATTATTATTTCTATCCGCCAGAGTGGATAGGTAAGATACACAGCTTTTAAATAATTCTAGATATACTTAGACAGACCAAAATAAAATTGAAATGCCATAAAATCACAATAGATGACTAAATAAGAGTTCATAAAAAAGTTTAAACAAATACACCTTGTAAGAACAGTAAATGAAAGGAGGTAGACTATTCACTGTCTTTGTTCCTGCCAACTAACCACCTGGTCATTATAAAGGAGCAGTAATTTTCAGAGCAACATGCTTCTACTAATGCGACAAAATATTTTATCTATTTTTTTTTCTAAATATTTACCTACAAAATTGTAGCACATCAATCCTATGCTATGATTCGTTAAGTAAAACATTAATTTTATATTTATCTGTCCATAATTGTACGTGGACATGAAATCAGAGCAGAAATATTCTTGTTAAATAGAATTTCGATCCACAAGGTGCGGGAAAGAAAATAAGATAATTTAGAATACGTGCAAAACAAGAGGAAGATGTATAATGAAGAACAACCCACTAATGCACCAGGTCAGTGGCCGACCCTGCTTTGTCAAAATGAGGCTACTCCACGTCTCAAACAAAGTGTTAACGTCCCCCCCTGGTGGTGTTTATAATCCTAGAAAGAGGAGTTTGTAAGCAACTATCCTTCAGGGAATAGTTGCGGATGTTTCCATGAAGAGAGATTTTCTGCGTTTAAGATAACGAGCCCTCTCTAACCCATTACCCTCCTCCATTACGTTGATTAATACGAGTAAAAGAGAGAGCAGGATTATAAAATTACGTAAGAGGTGTAATTAAGATTCAATTTGTTTAATATTTGCAAATTATCTGTCCGGATTAGTGGAAATTTCTGTAGAATTTCACAATATGTTTTATAGCTAGTATGTAAACATCGTGTTTTTAATTGATTTTTTTAAATGCATGTCCTACTACCCGTCCGAGCTACCCACAATCTCACAAACACTAGTGGGGTAAAGAGGAAGAAGGTAAAATTTTATAGAAAATATAACCACTTTTACGTGGAGTGAGGGTGGGAAACTATGTATTTAGGAAAGAAAAAAACTTCAGTACACACGAGCGGGATTCGAAATCCCATCTCATCGTCATTGGCATTCAATCATATTTCGAGAATGACATCTTAGAGCATAGGTATATCATATGAAATTCACCCTCATTAACACAAAGCCACATTCAAGCTCCCCTAGCTGGGATTCAAACCCTGACCTACCTGTCAACGACCGCTGTTAGCCTTTTGCCAAACGTATAAACATGTCAGTATCACTATAGGAACAGTATTTGATAGCGTGAACTGAGACTTGACCTCAGGACTTCTGCTACGCACAGAATGGTTGTCTAGCCATATTCTAACATTGTGATAACATTTATAGAAATTAAGTCAGCAGCGCGTCGGCTTTTACATGACAGGTAGCCGTAATTTAGATAGATAAGATAAATATTCAAAAATACCGAAGCTGCTGTCCAACAAGTACGCTAGTCCTGTTAAGGAATAATCTATAAACCACGTGACTCTGAGTTTTTTTTAGCACTGCTTATTTTCACCCGTTTGAATTATACGCCTATGCACTAATTACACTAATGGTTTAGGTATAAGGAAGGTTTAATTGAGAGAAAGTGCGCACACATTTGCTTGTAAGGTTAATGTAAAAACCATTTAGGAAAACCACCCTCAGTGCAACTGACCGGGATCAATCCCCGATCTCTCCATCTTCGGCAATCTAGCCTATTTCGAGAGTAGCGCGTTAGACCACGCGGCCACCGAAGTGGCTACGTAACGCTGTTTAGAGGAGGAGCTATAATGTCTACATTGTGTTACATGAGGGGAGGGTGGGTACATTAGTGTTACTTAACACATATCTTATAGGCCTACTTGGATTCTAATATTAGATTATGATTTTAAAATGTTGTTAATTTTCAAAATAGTTGTCTATATTTGCAGTTAAACCATAAATAGAAATAATTAAATTCTTTTTTAACACCGCGTCTTACTACTCTTTCGGGTTGTACGCTTATGTAATAATAAAGATGAGGAATATTAAATATTAGATTAAGTGTACCCACATTTGCGTGGAGAGGGATTATAAAACCATTTAGGAAAAACCACCCTCAATATACCCGACTGAGATTGAGCCACGATCTCCCCTTTATTGACAGTCTAGTCTACTGTGGGATCAATGAGTAAAACTATTGTTATAATCAGCATTGAAGTACCAGGTACAGCCCAGGAAATATATTTAGGGTTAAAAGTATTAAACTATTAAAAATGTGTAAAAAGTGTAAATATGACATGAAGAGTAAAAAGAGTATAAAGTAGATCTAATTAATTTAAAACATCGTTAAAAGAAAGGGTAAGTAAAAAAAGGTAAAAGTATAAAATAGATTAATAGAATTAATAGACTAGAGAAGCCAAAAAGGGTTTAAGGGGTAAATGATATGAACGGGATGGAAAGGGTAAGAACTGTAAAAGTGTATAATGGATAGAAATAAAGGGTGAAAATTAAATATATTATTTTAAAATCCCGTCTTCCAGGTGCACATGTTGGTGCACAAGTTCTACCATAACCCGCATTGCACAATTGTATTGTATGTATTGCTATATCTCACGGTGGTAATAGGATATATCTTAATTTTATTAGATTTTAATTAATGTTAGAAAATCAAACAAAACTTTTAGAATCTAGGCCTAGAGGTGTACACGGGAATAATAAATTACATACCTTTGATTACAAAGTGGATTTTAAAACCTAGTACGCTTGTCATCTAGTGGGCTTTTGAGTACTCGTGTACACTTCAGTATCCTCTCCATGACTCTAAAACTATTCAAGCCAGCTAACCCACAGAAAGATAAACTGAGCTGAAAACAAAACACGCGCGTTACTAAGAATAGGGACTGGCTTGATAGATATGCGCATAACCGTACAAGTCCATGAACATATTATGACAGGATATTATTTTCTACGATATTTGAGCCAACACAACACAAGGAACTTGCACTGTTTGTATCTCCCAACATCATTCTGTTGGCCAACAATGCCGGGGAGTTGTGAATGCATTTATGTTGTAGAACAGCTTGTTGGGATCGTGTTGCCCAATATGTTGTGTATAAAGATAAACTAGGATTTGGAGGTAGGTCGAAACGCTATAGCTCTACTTGGCAAAGGCGTTGTCGAAAGTATAAATTATTACACAAATTTCCCATCCGTCGTCGCTACAGTTAAAATCTACTCCGTAGCACAGTTACTAAAAGGGAATTTATAATTAATGTCTAATTTTCCTCATAATTTTAACTTCTTAGTTCCTACTCTATTAGTGAATTAAAGGCGTGTAGACTGAACCGGTAGTAAGTCACTGTGCAAAGAATAATAGCCTAGGGATCATTACTGCTAGAAATTGTTGAAGCATTGCACCTCCGCTAGGCGAACTGTGATTTATAAATACTGGTTCGAATTCTTGTTGAGTTAGCAATTTAGTATTCATTGGCTATGGCCCTAGTTCCAAGTGTTTAGCATTTGTAAAAAAGAAATATATAGGCCTATATATGTTTTTTCATCAGTAAGTTCAACATCAAGTTTATTAATGGCTTAATTAAAATGATAGAGATAAGGAGGGAAGTTAAAAGGTAGTTACACCTCAATTAGCATAGAGAGAGGATGGATATGAATCACATATGACGTGTGATTACTTCCAAAACATTTAGCCGGGATTCGAAGCGCGTGATCTCGCCATAACCACGGGAGTTTGTGCGGTATTATTGACGGTAGTAATACTTTACCTTAAAGTGTTGGCAAAGTTAAACGAAAAATAAATTTTACTATACATTTAAAACCTTTGGTTTTATAAAATATATTTCATATAAAAGTTTTTATTTGTAATAGTACTACAATTTTGTAATAAGTTTTCTAGTATCTCAAATAGTTGCGGAGATACTGAAATTTCGGCTTCTGTAAGTTATACTAAAATGATTTTCACGGGAAAATGAATATAGCCAGTTTATTTATAATATTAATCAAGGCATAGATACGAATTTTAATCAAAATCATTTGGGCCAATTTTGAGAAAATTTGCTTATTCTCTTTTTTCCTTTCAGTAAACTACCGTTAATTTTAGGGTTGGATATCCAATTCCAAAAACTGCTCAGAACAACCCAATTAAAACCCCAGATACCAAGTGTTAACCCTATCGGTATAATATTTTAGGCTCTAGTCAAAGGTACAGGCAGACAGAAATTCAAAAAACACTTTTTCAGATTTGAGGGGGTTATGAAACGTCGAGAGTCATCAAAATCTTGAGTTCGATTTTTTTAACGATCACAATATTTTCTCTACCTGTAAGATAGCGAGAAAGTAAAATGTTTCAAACCTCATGTTGAGAGACAAAGTCATCGAAAAATACTGTGTGTTTGTATGAAAAGGGAAAGCCATAGACAGATTTAACTTTCCGGTATATGTGAATCAAATCGAGATAAAGACATTTGAATGCCACACGATTTACCAAGATGGTGTGTTCCAATGGACCTCTACAATGACAGATTAAAATAGAGTATTTGTTGCTGATATCATGTATGAAAAGATCTGTCTCAACAAATACAAACTGATCTACAAAATATATACTGAGCCAAAGAATAATACCAGTATCAAATGTGTTAAAAACGCATTTAAAGTCATGATAGCCCCATTTGTCTTTTGAAACAACAGCTTTAAGTGTACCCTGCCTACGTGAAAATCTGAACAGAAACTATATTTCTGGAGAAAACTTTATTTCTAACCGACATTTGAGTAGCATAACACACGGTACATCAATGTGTTTTAAATATCAAAGAAACGGAACAGACTCCCAGATGCTGCTCTTCACAAACGTTTTTGCAGCTACGTTAATAGTAAGAATGTGGGACACTGATGTCATCAAAGACTGTGAAAGTAAGCTACGGCAAGAATGTATGGAATATGACTTTGATTTGAATTATATAATTTGTGATATAAAATGATCTCAGGAAATCACTAGATGAATTTACTGTCAGTCGTCAACATTCATGGGAAGCTTTTATCTCCACACTTCTTCCATAGTACTTAATGTCAAATAATGTGAAACGAAAATATGAGATGGTGTTAGAGCAAGTTTTATATTAACTTACACGTGATGGAAGGAGGAAAATTCCACTACTGTTAATGATTGTCCAATGGGTGAATGAAATGAAGCATTCCAAAATATCAACACAAATCTTGAACAAACTTAGCTTTGCCGTAAGCTATGATGAGGTTGAACGGTTTTATGTTAGGCTACTAACTGGCACAGTAGTATCCACTCATGGTTTAATAACACCGCTATCACCCATAATAATAAAAATGTTCCAATTTCAGGTGAAATAGATAGTTTAGATCATGATGAGCTTGTTATGTCAGGAAAAGGTAGCAGTCATGATACGGTATTGGTAATCTTTCAGAACAAATCTGACATAATTTGTGAGACTACTGATAGTTATAATCAGGATTAATATCACAGCCCACTACATAAAACTTTACGTAGGATTTCAAAAATGACAGAAAAGTCACCACAAGGACGACTACCCTGTCAGGAACTGTTAAGATCTCATAAACCTAAAATGCGAGTTACAGTTTCAAAAGACTTTATGCCAGCCGATAAGGGAGGGAATGTGGACGTAAATATAGTATCATGCGATATGGATAATGTGTGATTCTTCGTTCATTTTTTTTCAAAAGAAATACGTTCCTTCAGTAATACGCACTCTTAAAAAGCAAAGTGTACCATGCTGTAGTGCCTTAAACAGTTTAATGATAACTCAGGTTCTTCCAGTGGCTAATACATCATTCATTCTCATAATTCCATACCATTCAACCAGTTAAGACACAATATTTACCTGTATGAAACCGTTCCAGGATTGCTTACACCAATTAAACCAAACATCTGGTGCGTGATGGTGTGATGAAGGTGTTTACAGACTGGCTAAAGAACTGCAACTTCTAATTCCACATGAATTATTTACAAATATTGCCATTGGCCCTGAAGGCCTCCTCTTTGCAAAAAAAATTAAAAATAAAAATAACTTGCATTGGTGCGTGCCTAGCAGATAATAGTTCGGGTTGTGTTTTTACAGAAACTGGCACCTTTGGTCCTGTAACAGGTCAGAGCATTCTTGGTGGCAAACACTATGCATGATCCTTTAGGGGTCAGTTTATGCTGCAGAGGCTATGACCAGGCTAGTACGGAAGGCATTTATTGAAGCAGGAAAAGTTCAAATGAAGTACAAGTCAAATAGATTTTATCTATATCCATAGTTAAATAAAATATATTATTTTTTTAAATAAACACTTTCTTATATTTAAATTTAGAACCGTAATAAATAAGTTTTTTTTAAAAAAAACATGATAATTGTTTTATTTTATCGATTTTACGGAAAAACCGCGGTGTTTTTCAACGAAATCATGGATACAACAGATGAAGATATGTGATAATAACAAAAATTAAAGGTATATAAACGGCTGAGAAACGAGCTATCACAAACAATATGTTCCGCCATTTTGATTCCAATATGGCAAATAAGTTATCAAATGCGAGTCATGGGACCAATGGTTTTTCAAACCTTAAAACCCTAAATGAAGTATGTGAAGTCAAACTACGGGTATAAAAGTGTAAACGGAACTGGGGCTGGATCCTTGACTAACATATTTTAATCGTTTATTTTCACTCTTTACTTTTCCCTCAAATAATGGTCAGGTGGCCTAATACTCGTGGCCTTCTGAGTTTCCAGTGATAGAGATTTTGAGGCTAGAACCCATTCCAGGATTATTTGGTGTAGTTCTACAAATGTTATTTAACAGGTTCACTGGTGATGGGAGAGTTGAAGCTCGATTCCCGAACGAATTGACTGAGCTAATTTTTATTAAATGCTTTCTCACTCATTCTCCAGGAAATTGCGGGTATAATTCCTCTTAGTTCTACTTTCATCGGTTAAAAACTTTCGCGTTAAATTTATCAATGAAATATGGGTACTTTAATTTTTTTTATAGGTTTAATGTATTAAAAAAACGGAACTATCATATTTTTAAACAAATTTCAATTTATAGACAACAAAACTAATATTAATACGGTTATTAATTTGTTTACCGTTGGAGGTGTTATTTTCTTAGGTACACACAGTACACGACCGTATAGTCTAACCTAAATATAAAACAGACACAACATCCAAATTCCGGCCACTAATTTATCACTATGAAATAGAAAATACACATTTCATCAAATATAAGTTTTGCCGCCATGTCAGGAATCAAACCCGGTACCCTTATTTTAATATGCACACACGCTTAATACCGAATTAAGCTGTATGGCCAACGTAGAAAATATGTGTGCAAGACATCTTAAAGTTTATCTTAATAAAACGCTTCAAATTTAAAAAAAACGCAGGCACCAACATAAAAGAGGAGTTAGCTTAAGTAAATCCCCTTCGACAATATCCACCATTTCAACTAGCGTGGTTACAAAACACAATTTCACGGCTGGTATCCCAACCTAGTTGAAGCGGATAATCCGGTGATAATGTCACCCGAGGTGCTTATACCTCTTTGACTGTATGATTGTCTGCTGCCTGCGTCACGACTGATGACAGTTTCAAAATTATCTCGGGAGAACACAGCAGACACAAGTTCTCACACAAATTGCCAACGGTTATTATCCCACACCCTATCCCGTTCCTCTAATTATATTGTACCACTTGGGTCGTAACAGGGATCCACAAGAACAGAAACTCACATTGTAAATTGTTGAACGCATAGCTACAAACTGAATGATACTGCGACACCACATGTTATAATTTCTTTGAAAGTCATTTCTCGAATACATTAACACCGGTTCAATATACAACCTTGATAGTTCTCGATATTAGCAGATAACTTAAGCCACGTCGATACGCTACATGTTAACTCGGACACACTAGTACGACCCACGCTCGTAGAGATTGTTTTAACGTCTTTCTCCTCAAATCGTTATTAAGATGACAAATCTCATGGAAAACTGCATCGGAGTTGTCTCGGATATGTTGATATAGGAGCTAGAAATTCATCAAAAAAGCTCGCATTAAGCGAAGAAGAAATGTTGATTTAGGAGCTAGGAATTCATTAAAAAAGCTCGTTTTAAGCGAAGATGAAATGTTGATTTAGGAGCTAGGAATTCATTAAAATAGCTCGCATGAAACGAAGAAGAAATGTTGATATAAGAGCTAGGAATTCATTAAAATAGCTCGCATGAAGCTAAGAAGAAAGTTGGACTTGTAAATGGATTCCCAGGCGTGATAATTAGGTTCATAGACTAATTTTCCCGCTCTTTCCATTTTGTAACACGAGCTTCTTTCGCCGTTAAACGTCCCGCCACCATTTTGTAATGCTACTCGTATCCGGGCTGACTCGCTAAAGTTGAACACAGTCTGACTCCTCTCTGATCGAATGACGTCATCCGAAAGAACTCGGATCATATGTTAACTATATACGAGTATTGACCGAGTGAGTATTAGTGTGTTCTCGGTTTGAGGATACTCATATCGTGTCCCAACGGCTTTATTGGTCGACACTAGATCATATCATACTGTGTCAGGCGCCAGTTAGTTATCTTACAAATGAGTTATTACATATTATATTTATTATATAAAAACTTCATGGTGTCAGCCCGCAATCGAGTCATTCCGACAATGCTGTTGCCGTCTGTTGGTGAAGATAGTGCTATTTAAATGGATATATGGTGTAATATGGCCAGTAAAACGAACCATTTAGCCGTTAATCCTAGTTTACCAAACCGGAGCTGCTACATTTTCATTCAAGTAGCTCTTCATTTTGTCTTCACGAGATTGAGTTGACGCCATTCCAGACTCACTGCTTCACAGAAAATCTTAGAGCACCAGGGGCTTAACTCTGGACCTTTGATATATAACAAGGAATTATTGCTAATAGATCACAAATGTGGTCATATTAATATCACATTTATTAATATAGATTGGTTTATTTAATCACCTTATAAGTGATCAAATAATAAAAGTGATTCTAAACGATCATGACAAGGCGTGGGACAGTTTCACCTCCCTATCTTTCTTAAACGGTCGAAAGATACAGGAGTACTTATTACTCGTTCATAGCTGGTGATGGTGAAAATCATAGAAGTACTCATTACTCGTTCATAGCTGGTGATGGTGAAAAACATAGGAGTACTAATTACTCGTTCATAGCTGGTGATGGTTGAAAGATACAGAAGTACTAATTACATGTTCATAGCAAGTGAAGGTTGAAAGATACAGAAGTACTTATTACATGTTCATAGCTGGTAATGGAGGAAACCATAGGAGTACTTATTACGTGTTCATAGCTGGTGATGGTGAAAAACATAGGAGTACTCATTACTCGTTCAAAGCTGGTGACGGTTGAAAGATACAGAAATACTTATTACATGTTCATAGCTAGTGAAGGTTGAAGGATACAGAAGTACTTATTACATGTTCATAGCTGGTAATGGAGGAAAACATAGGAGTACTTATTACGTGTTCATAGCTGGTGACGGTGGAAAACATAGGAGTACTTATTACATGTTCATAGCTGGTGACGGTTGAAAGCTACAGGAGTACTTATTACTCGTTCATAGCTGATGATGGTGAAAAACATAGGAGTACTCATTACTCGTTCATAGCTGGTGATGGTTGAAAGATACAGGAGTACTTATTACATGTTCACAGCTGGTAATGGAGGAAAACATAGGAGTACTTATTACGTGTTCATAGCTGGTGACGGTGGAAAACATAGGAGTACTTATTACATGTTCATAGCTGGTGACGGTGGAAAACATAGGAGTACTTATTACATGTTCATAGCTGGTGACGGTTGAAAGATACAGGAGTACTTATTACTCGTTCATAGCTGGTGATGGTTGAAAGCTACAGGAGTACTTATTACATGTTCATAGCTGGTAATGGTGGAAAACATAGGAGTACCTATTACGTGTTCATAGCTGGTGACGGTGCCAAACATAGGAGTACTTATTACATGTTCATATCTGGTGACGGTTGAAAGATACAGAAGTACTTATTACATGTTCATAGCTGGTGACGGTTGAAAGATACAGAAGTACTTATTACATGTTCATAGCTGGTGATGGTTGAAAGATACAGAAGTACTTATTACATGTTCATATCTGGTGACGGTTGAAAGATACAGAAGTACTTATTACATGTTTATAGCTGGTGACGGTGGAAAACATAGGAATACTTATTACTCGTTCATATCCGGTGACGGTTGAAACATACAGGAGTACTTATTACATGTTCATAGCTGGTGACGGTGGAAAACATAGGAGTACTCATTACTCGTTCATAGCCGATGACAGTTGAAAGATACAGGAGTACTTATTACATGTTCATAGCTGGTGACGGTGGAAAACATAGGAGTACTCATTACTCGTTCATAGCTGGTGACGGTTGAAATATACAGGAGTACTTATTACATGTTCATAGCTGGTGAAGGTGGAAAACATAGGAGTACTCATTACTCGTTCATAGCTGGTGATGCTAGTTAACATAGGAGTACTTATTACTCGTTCATAGCTGGTGACGGTGGAGAACATAGGAGTACTCATTACTCGTTCATAGCTGGTGACGGTGGAAAACACTGGAGTACTTATTACTCGTTCATAGCTGGTGATGCTAGAAAACATAGGAGTACTTATTACTAGTTCATAGCTGGTGACGGTGGAAAACATAGGAGTACTCATTACTCGTTCATAGCTGGTGACGGTGGAAAACATAGGAGTACTCATTTACTCGTTCATAGCTGGTGATGGTGGAAAACATAGGAGTACTTATTACTCGTTCATAGCTGGTGACGGTGGAAAACATAGGAGTACTCATTACTCGTTCATAGCTGGAGACGGTTGAAATATACATGAGTACTTATTACATGTTCATAGCTGGTGACGATGAAAAACACTAGAGTACATATTACTTGTTCATAGCAGGTGATGGTGAAATTATTACATCGCTATACTTTGTAACTGTGGAAAATATTATGGTCTAAATAGTCTGTTAGTAAGGAAGGATCAACTACTCATAATTAATCATAACACAATTTATATTTTCACGTACCCAAATAAAATGAGCAAACACTACTTTTGATTCTACTTTACACAGCGATAAAAATCTAGTACAATTCAAAATGTAAAATGTGTGCGTGTAAGAAATGGTTTAGAGGGGGAAAGAGGGTGAGGAAACTTGAAAGCCAGCTCTTCCACTATATCTTGTTTTTTCATGCAAGGATCATAAGCAATCAACGTTTCACACCTTGTTTAGCAATTCTCACCATCCCGGGTTGAGAAAGTGGATGCCGAAATGTGTTTAAGGAGACAGGGGACTTTATAAATTGGCAGAGCTTTATAATATATTTGCTGTAACGTTTCAATACTGCATGTAGGATGATTTATCCACCTAAATATTTTTACGATCCAACACTTGAATATTGCAATAATAGATTTATATCCTTCTGCTTTGGCTTAACTCAACAATATAATACATACTTTATTATATTTTCTATAAAAATAGATTATTTTATTGACGTCAAAGTTCGCTGGCATAGAATCTAAATTTTAGATTGTCATATCAATCAAAATAACATAGCCTTAATGACTGCCTCTGTGTTCTAGTGGTCAGACCTCCTGGCTAAAGATACAGAGGTCCCGGGTTTGATTACCGGTTCCTCCAGATTTTTTCGTGAAGCGGAATGTCTGGAACGGGGTCAACACAACCTCGTGAGGACAATTGAAGAGCTACTTTATTGTTTGTTGTAGTCTGCCATTTCATAAAAATTGTTAAACAGCTCGTGTCGATATGCCAAACGTATGGATCTGCATGCGAGCGCGCATTTACTCCTCACCTGAAACCAGAAAAAAATAGTACCCTTAAATAACTATCCTTAATCATTGGGACTGAGTCGACCTAGATCTGGTTTAGGGGTAAAGTACTCGCCTCTGGATCCAATGTTCATGGATTCAAACCCAACCTAGGTCGACATATTTTTAATTACCCATAAAAATCTGTAGCACAACTTCCTTCAGAGGGGAAGTAAAGCCATCGATCATAATGTCGATTGTGGCGTGTAAATCTATCGTGTGTGATTGAATAAGTTGGTGCAGAAAGTACATCCATTAAAATCTCAAGTCAGATTTTTTTAACGGTCACAATACTTTCTTCCTTCTTGAGGAAACGAGAAAGTAAAACCAGTTTTATTTATTTATTTACACGTCATATTTAAATTAAAGTATAATTATTACTTACACCTCAAAAGGAGTATTTTTCTATGATCACAATACTTTCCCCATCCTTAAAGTAGTGAAAAAGTAAAAAAATGTTCATTCATTTATATACACACATTTAAATTAAATATAATCACATCTCTTACCTCAGTTGGAGAATTTTTTATTTTGACTATCTTTAAAGTTTTTGGAGATACATATTCACTACCCGAATTTCTTTGTTTTTTCACTTTGTTTTTAAACCAGTTATCTTCACATCTTCTTTTTTTCTTAGAAGGTTGACTTATATTAGAACTCGTAGCAATAAAAACAAAAATCAAAGAAACGATGAAAAAACGCAGCTCGAATAAACAAGAAACATACACAGAGTTGTTATCACTAGTCACTATTACAAAGCAACTGGCCAACGTTGCCGCTCGAATTGCACATTGGCTGTTACAACGCTATGACTTGCACAAAAGTTCAACTTATATTTTCTACCACTAGGAGCAGCACTATCTTGACACGAATATTCCACAGCGTGAAGAATGGCATTTACGTTATAAAACGTATTTCACATATATGTGGCATTTACAACGTTTTGGAAATGCACCATTCAATTGAAGAGATTAAGGTTACTAAAATTACTCTTTGTAATTTTTGAATGAATTAAATTACTCTTTACATTTAACTCTTGCTTATTCTACTTTCTCTATAACATTGTTATGTTAGATGACTCCCTCTTATCCTTGTCGTATTTTAGTTAGTGGCTTATTCCTGCGAGGTAAAGAACTGAGTAAGGGGGTGTTACATCGTAAGCATTCATCTCTCAGTAAGTCCTGTCAGTTCAACTCATAATGTTTGTAAATAGAGTTAGGATTTTTATGTTCTTGCATTTTTTTTGACAGCCTTAGAATGTTGTTCAAGTGTAAACAAATGTGTTTGATAAGAATCGAAGCTGATTTAAGCAGCATTATTAAGTCATATTTTAGCATATTTCCGTGTTTTTACACGATAGGGCTTATTTTCAGGCTTTGCAGTAAATATTATAAGGGTATTTTTTGTTATTTTTGAGACAATATATTTCCTTATTTTAGTATTTTCAATATAAAGGACATTTTTATATGATTTTACCTGAAAACAAGAAGCAAGATTGAGGAAAAAAAACAGGGAGTGCTTGTGTTTAGAACATCTGTACACGAACCACAGCAAACGGTGGTGCCACCACGGTTGTAAGAATACTTCCACCCTTCCCCTGGTTTCTTTTATACGGCATATTTTTTGTTTAAAGACTTACTATTTGTCACACAAACTGTAAAAAGCTAAATTGTATTTTAAGATCTTTTTATCTCATATATATGTTTTTGGGTATTACATTTTTAGTTTTCCACAGGAACTGTAAAAAAAAAGTGTTTTTTTGTTATTATTTGTTTGAGTTTTGTAGGTAAAGTTGGTAAAATTGTTTGGTAAAATAAATAATTTCTGTTGACACAGTAGTAGTCAAACAACTAAATTATATTTTAAAATTATTTTTGTTCTGTTTCATGCACCCTTAAGTTTACTATTAATTTTTCAGGGGAATTGTAACACTATGGAATTAATGGAGCCCCACGTTGGGCGCCAATTGTAACACTATGGATTCAATCACCCCGCTTTGGGCATCGATTGAAACACTACGGATTAATTCCCTGATATAATAGTGCTGTGATGATGTTCAGGTTGTCTATATCTCCATGACCGAGCGCCTACCATCACTGTACGGAAAAGATACTGTTTAACCAGCTGTATATTGCTACGTGTTCGAGCACTAATTAAAACGCTATAATTAATAAATGTAAGAAAGAGAACTGTTGATGGCTGTTTATTCACACACGGTTTATTTAAATGACACCCATTAATTACTTATATATATTCAAATTAAATGTTTTATATTACTGCACACTTGTGATATTAATATAAGTTATTTTATACTGTGTTAGACTGTGACTGCCAGTGTGTGGCTCTGACTGACTTATTCGTGGGCGGGTTTGGATCCGGGAGGTGTGTGCTTGTGTGACTTGTGCGTGGGCGGGAGATGCTTTAAAAATACGCACAACGGTTTATATATGACATACCCCTTGCTTTTTTCTCCTCTCATCAACAGTGTAAAAAACAACTAATAGAAAGATTTCAGGCGACAGGTATTGTGAAGGCTAGCTTCTTATTGGTATAGGGAAATGGCGTCTTTTTAAAAAGTACTCAATAGTTGTTCCTTTTAACAGGAAAGATGGTATAAAAAATATATTTTATTGGTGAAATCCTCTATCCATTATTTCTTAGAAGCGCGTGCTTCTTCATGGACGAATCTTAAAAGGATACTCTACATAGATTACTTTAAGGAAAAATTACCTTCATCCATGACTTTTTACATAATTTAGAATTAATTAGACCAATATAATTACAGAATTTAAAAAAATATGTAAATTTTATTGGTAATATTTTTGTTTTAAAGGGTATTTCTTTTGTTTAAAGGGCATATTTTTAGTTTTTATTGATTATAAATTCAATTTTTATAAAGCATTTTCAATCAATTCCTAGGGTTTAAAAATCCTAGCCCTAGTAATTAACCTTACTTTTCAAATTGTACAGATGTGACGTCATTAGGAGTCAAGTTAAGCTTTCCAAGATTAATTTGTTTAGTTTTTGTTCGGTGAGTTTTAAAAATATAACATGGAATTCAAAACCATGATCTATAAAATATTTCTAAAAATATGATTGCATTGTCACAAAATAATTTATTTTATATTAAAGTATGTTTTTTTTGGTAAATTTATATTTTATATTTAAATCAACTACAGTCCAGACTGTTTGGCTTACTCACAAAAATAGCCAGGGTGTAAACTAAATATGCTCTTGGAGGACTATGTCCATTGTCCATCTAAGACAAGAAACAAGGAAATGTTTATTTTTCGATGCAATTAAAGGTTGTCAAAGCTCAAATAGTAGAACGAGTGTTTATACTTGTCAGTGGAATAGGACAAATGTTATCAGAAGATAAAAAAAAACCTCACATATTGAACCAATCATTTTATTACCTCTTTATTTACTTGCCACTTAGGGATTAGAAAGTGTGCAGAGGACTTAATTGCGTCAATTGAGATACAAACCCCTTTTAAAAATAGCTTTTATTTCACTAAGAAGTCAACGTATGTGTAAGACAAATGAATACGAAATGATCTTTTTTAACCATCTTTTTGACTATCAAAGGCTAGAGCTAGTACAAATCAACTGTAACACTCTTAACAATATTTTATTTGAAGTCTATTTTATGTGTTTTTTTCTGAACAGTGGATCGTTTTAATTATGCAAGAGAGATTGTATTTATTTTTAACATTTCTTTTGTTCGGAGGCTATATGGATTGATTAATTATTATTTTTCTAAATTAATCATTATGTGTGTTTAATGGAAGCTTGTTGATATAAATCCATCAAAACTTATTAATTTTTATATGACAATGAAAATGTTGGAGAAGGTTTCAAAAAAGTTTTGTTTTAGAAAAAAAGTTTGTTTACTAAGAGAGTACAAAATAGTTTCTCAACTAAACTATACAATTTCATAAATGATTAAAATCTTTCTTGTAACACCACTTTGCTACGATAGAAAGCATAGTTTGTGTTTGCCAGTAAATTTAGTGGTCGCTTCCTTTGCAGGTCTCCGTTAACTTTCCTAACTTTCAATTGCAGCTCGGGGCTGCTAAGAGTCAACCTGTTCCCCCTTCAATTCAAGATAATGCTGTTATTGTTCTTGGGGAAGGGGGAGCTAAGGGAGGACTATTCTTCCCCTCAGATCACCTGCAGTGGGCAGATTGACTCGAGAACCAACCCCCAAGATTCATCTCTCTTGTTCAAAGGACTAGGAGGGAAAGGGTTAATACCCCCTTCACTTGTTTGTCAATCAACTAGCTTTTCACTCAGAGGGAAAGTCTATCCAGGAACGTGAACATTACAGGGGGGAGGGGGGTTGTAGACTCTCCACGTCTCACTAATAGAAATTAAAATATACCGGGGAATTTTGAATCAGAAATTTTTCCACAGTGGCGTCTCGTGGTGGTGGGGTTAAATTGTAGAGGTGGCACCTAGAGCCTATTATATTTCAAACTATAGGGTGTTGATAGACGAGTAAACTTCTGACAGTCAACATTTAGGTATATGCCTACATTTTGACGGTCAGTAGTGACAGCTTCTAAACAAATGTTTTTGCAGATCATATGATTCGGCGTAAGGATACATAATTTAGTCTGGAAACTTTTCAAAGCCGTCAGCTGTGTCATTCAGCACCAAAGAAGCCATGTTTGGCCAACATTAAAATTATTCTAGTCAACTTATTGATGAAAGATATTAAAGTATGATTTTTGAACATAACGGGTCTTTACTACCTTTATTTTAGTACCACATCTCACTAACTGTTCGGGGTATACGCCTATGTGCTAATTACTCTAAAGTGTTAGGGATGAAGAAGGTTGAATTTAGAGGAATTGCACCCACGAGAGTGGAAAACTATTTAGAAAATAAAACCTTAGTGCACCCGACTGGATTCGAACACATTTCTCCCTGTAATTAGCAGTCTAGTCTATTGCGAGAGAAGCTCGTAAGACCTCCTGGCCACCGAATCTCATTTTATGGTGTTTCTGGTGTTAACATTCTCAGGAGGAATAATAAATCTTAAGTAACCTATAAACGTTGTCATTTTTGATAGCTATATCTCTTTCATTGGTTCCATTTAAACAGTTGAAATTATTTTATAGAATCAAGAATTGAAAATTTACCGATTTGGAAAATTTTACGGAAAAAATGTAAGGAAAATTTTACTTCTCACATATCTACCCACTACCCATCTCACCCCTTACTTTAGGATCCAATATTGTATTTATGAGGATGGATTTGATAATATATAGTCAGTTCAATATAGTTTTCCTTATTTATTGATTTATTGTATATACCTAGCATATTATGATTTTTGGAGCGAACCACCATAGATAGAAAATCACTAGAAAACCTTATGCCCATCTTCGTCGCCGTTAGATATACCAGTCCCTGACCTACCACCATGAAACGGTTCAATAGGCCTACTTTTTCTATGTCAGCGATGCCTAGCGGTGGTCTTGCCAACTATCCCCAGAAAAGGAATGGGGAGAGGGAATTCTCACATGATTATTAATTTTATTTAAACACCAAATGTATATAAATGTAACAAACACATAATTTACATAGTATATAAAACACACACCAGCCCCAAGGGGCTCTTGAATTTGAGCTTACCCGATTGTTAATGAACACTACACAGGCTGTAATTGGCACACTAATGGGCTTAAAATACAAAAACCTAAGTATAAGAGAGGAGATATTGTAAAAAATAAACTCCCCATCACCCAGACAAGTCTAAATGGCCATAATCAAATAAACACAAAAAAGAAACGGTGACACATAGAAAAACAAGGACTCTAAGGATTGAAAAAATGAGAGGGGGGAGGGACTTGATTGTGAGCAGGGCTGACAACCAGTAAGGAAAGGCGCACGTTTGACCACCTACACTCTTCGCGCGACCGACCCAGCGAGGCCAGCTTTCAGACCACCGTGAAACCACAATGGATTAAATGAATGACAACACAGGACAGACACGAGCCCCAACTCATGATCAATGGGGAGGGGAAGAAAGGAATAGAAATATACTTTATTTCTCAGGATGGACAATAACAAGCACAGGAACAAATAAATTGCATGAGTGTGATACGTAGAATTATCATGCTATAGTACCGATAAAAAAAACTCCATTCTGTTATAAGAACATCAGAATTAGAGGACCATGATTCACGTTTCTTTCCAAATGACCTTAAGTTTGCATCCCGGTAAAGATAAAATACGGGCTAGAAATGATGGGTAGAGTGAAAAAATAAGGGGGAAAGTCACCATACACTAATTTTACAGGAAATTGAATTTTATATCTCAAACTCCAAAAGATCACAGAAAATATTCTCCTTCTAAAATAATTTTAAATAATATTAAGACCTTTTTTTTATATATTAAGTGCATAGGAAAGGTCTCATGATTGTCTAGCCGGTGACAGCACTAACTCAATTTGAGTTAAAACTGGACTTTACCCCTATCTTCCCTGTACCCTTCAAATTATATTTCCCGGTCAGATGACTATTTCCGTGCAACCTAGAGAATGCAATAAAGTTTACCTAGCGCGTGGGACACATCATACGGTAGACTTGGTTTCCAGCCGGAATTAATGAAACCACCACACAAACTTGCGGACGGTCAGAACTAACTCCGAGAGAATAACTAGGAGGGCTCTTATTTCGGTTTGGTCAATAGAGTTTATTACTACGTGGCTCACTCAGAGAATAACTAGGAGGGCTCTTATTTCGGTTTGGTCAATAGAGTTATTACTACGTGGCTCACTCTCTCAAAAATAGACCTTATTTCAAGATGTGCTCCCTGTTTACCCTGAACTGTAGCAAGTTTACCAAGCTTGGTTACAATATGACAGCTATAATTGTTAGTCTTTTTCATCTCTGCAGTACACTGAACAAGACTAAAATTGTTGGTGCACATCATTATTGTTTTTAAAGAAAGGTTTTATGATTACAATAATCAGGTATCACTATTCTATTACCCACTCAGGTGGTCGCGTGGTCTAACACGCTACGCTTGCGGTAGGCTAGACCACCGATGACGAGGATATCAAGTTTCGAATCTCAGTGAGGTGTCCTTAGAGTGTTTTTTTTTACCAAAATAGCTTTCCATTCTCCCTCCACACAAGTGTAGTTGTAATTCCTATTAATATAACCATATAACCTTCTTAATACAATTAGTGTAATTAATACATAAGCGTATAGCTCGAACGGGTTGTAAGACGCGGTGCTAAAAATAATATAATATTTAAAATATAAAATTCTAATTAATGCATTGTTTTTTAAAATAATTTTGATCATAGTATTTAAAAGATTAATTTATATTCCTCAAACATTTTTTCTCGCTCCACTTAGACCGTTCTCCAAACTCCTTCAAACCCACAGGTCAAGACGCTGCACGATGTATAGTTGCAGGGGTGGCAATACAGTTGTGTCCCCGATACACTTACAATACACTTACAAACCTATCAGAGGTTCTGCGATCAACCATTGTTTTCTTAATCCAATTTTTTTCCGTTTATACCTGCTATACTTATTTATTAAATTCATTTTTTCTTCCGTAATTTTTTCCCCTCCTATATAGAAAGCGAAATAGAATGATTAGCATGTGTATTATCAAGTTAGATATCCTAGTTTTCTTATAAATAGGAATTATAAAGTTACAGAGTTATCACATTGCACACCGGCATGAAACTACATGGTGAGTTGTCAGATAAAAGCCAAATTTATGATATTTTGAATTGTTGCTGTGAGAATACTTTTTGACAAACAATACTTTTTTATGTGTTTATTATATAGTTATTTATAAGCTTTAAGATTTATTATGAATTTTATTTTTTTTATCGAAGAAAAATAAAAAACAATAAAAAATTGTATGGCAATTTTTGTACATACAACTTTTTTACTAGGCAAAAATAATATTTGTACACATTTTGCTACAATGACTAGGAAAAAATTGTCATAAATTAATTTACAAATTAAATAAAAGTCATATTTAGGCCTAACAATAATTTTCCTTTGTGTGGTAGGGAGAAAAACAATTTTGCACACAAAATGCTACATTAAAGTTTTCACAACTTATGGGAAGTGCCACCACCTAGTATTTTTTTATGAACTAGGACAGTCTTTGGAATTATTTACAGAACACTATACCCGAGCGTATCTCAGGCCATTGCGTATGTAAACATTTAAAAGAAGCCCCGAGTATAGCTTGGGCATGGTGACAATATATACTTAAGCTAGCTTGGCCATAGCACGGGTGTGGTGTTAAATGTGCTAATAGATCATTTACTATTATGAAACATAGGAAACACTAATACTACTGAATCATGACTAATCACAAAAGGCAAAGTGTTTCCAGTTCAACATCATTTTTGATTGTGATGATTTTTTCATCCAATGTAGCAGAATCTAGAGGCTTAGAGAAATAATGAGCTTCTTCAGATTTATCATCAACATTTCTATGAGAAAGTTAGTTTAAAATAAATCTTATAAGCTGTAGCTGGTTCTTGTTTTCCAACTTTCTCTAATATTCAAGCACACTCGGCTCACAGATGATCGATGATCTCGAGTGGTTTTCTGGCTCCAGGTTTTTGTAATCAAAATCACTAACCACCATTTTGATAAAAGTGAATTTTGTAAAAGTCTTTTTTATCAAAATTGGTTTTTTAAGATATATATTTTCCTGAAAATGAATAAATCGCAAAATTCGTGTATATGATTTTTCGCCTTCTCAGTTACAACTTTAGTCCATTCAACCGTGGTATCAATCAGAAATGCAAAATATACTAGCTATCTAGAAGCCTTCAGTTCTGAGTAGTAGGTCGTTAATTATTTTTTAATTAAATCTGTGACTATATTAACAAATAGACATGTAATATGCACACTGATATTTGAACAGAATAAACAGTTGTTAATATATATAATCAAATAGTTCTATGGATTTAACAATGGCCCTCTTTATGTACTCACCATCAGTAAAAGGTTTATTCTTCCAAGCAAGCTATTTCCGAAACTACAAATCTACTCCACTAAAAGCCTAAAAATTCCTAGGAAAAAGATCAGTTTTTTTTTGCTCTTGAATATATATATAAAATCTATGTTTCTTAAAACAACTTGGAACTGCTGTCGATGTCAGAGTCTAAGCCTGCATTATATTGCTTGCATCCTTAACTCTTCGTTTGCTTACTAGGCATATCGCCACTAAGATGGGAGGGAATACACTAATATTGCCAATTATGCCTGATCAAAGTTATTTTGGTCCCTCTCAAAATTTACGCTGAATAATTTGATATATTTTATGATTTAGAAGACCCAAAGATCAACTTTTAGTAACGATGTATTTTTCTTACGTGATTGAGTAAAAATGGCCTTGTCTTTAACAGGACAGCAAACAAAAATCATAAAAACAGACCAACAACCAATTAATATATGAGAAATATAAAGTTTAATTTTTTTGCTAGATATCTTTTATTTAAACTGGTCCATCAAAATATACTTTGAGACTATATAGCCTGCGAAATTAAAAATATTGCCAGCCTCACGTGTAATCAATTTAGATAAGACGTTGCAGGGTAAAGAGAGTGTACATTTTTAAAAACAGAATACTAAGCAAATGTATACTACCAATAATAATAAAAGAAGTGAACAAATAAAATAATACTATACAATGTTAGCACGCCTAATTAACTAGATTGTCAGAATTGTATATATGGGTCCCCACACGAACAAATTACAAACTTGGTTTTATGTTATCAATCTTACCCTCCTCATTCTATTCTCTTCCCCTTACACCCGTCAAATGGTAAAATGTCGAAGATCTAAACCCAATTTTCCGGGTCAAAGTAAATCTTACGAGTAAAATAAGATTTTTTTAAAAATATAGCAGTTCAATTATATTTATATATATATATATATATATATGTGATGGTCTCTCCCTTGCTCACATTGTTGATGGGTATGTTATGCCATATACCAACTATTGGATAATTTGGCTCGAATAATCATGGGGCTAAAACACANNNTATATATATATATATATATATATATATATGTGATGGTCTCTCCCTTGCTCACATTGTTGATGGGTATGTTATGCCATATACCAACTATTGGATAATTTGGCTCGAATAATCATGGGGCTAAAACACAAATTGTGCTATAAAATACATTAAATTATTCAAGACAAATATATTGTTTAAAACAATTTTAACGATACTGATTTGGACCCCTCTCATATATTAAAAAAAATCATGGATGAATTGCATTTTCTTTAAGTATTTTATGTAAAATGTCCTTTCAATACTTCATCCATAGAGAATCACGCGCTTTTCAGAAATAATTTCAAAGGATTGCACCATTAAAATTTATTTTTTTCTTTTAAAAAGAAACTCCTTAGTATTTACCAAAAAATCGAGTGACGCTAGCTCCCTCTATCCAATAGGAAACTCGCCTGCACAACATTTGTCTCCAGGACTCTATTAGTTGGTTTTGACACTGGTCACGAGAGGTTCAAGGGGCAAGGAGTAGGACATATACAAGCCACTTGTGCGTATGAATACACACAGTGCCGGTTGCATAAATCTAACATGATATTAACAGTGCCGGTAGCATAAATATATCATTAACACAACATAATGACAGTGCCAATACAAATTATTAACAATGCTGGTGACATAAATCTACAAAACGTTGTAATAAAACAGTGCCACAAGCTGAAATCCATGGAGTACACAGAAAATGTTACAGAGAAATAATCTGTAGTTCAACTAAGCTGTATCATATAAACTTAGATCTTCAGTGCCGAAGATAAAATCACTTTAATAAATCGTGTGCAACATTAAAGGTGTAATTTATTCAGTTAAAATATCACAATATAAACCGTATCAATATAATTGGCGCTCGATCACAGGCCTATAAACACCAATTATATCATCAAAATACCGTACCGCTTTAATTAGTGCTCGATCACGGGGAAATTATCAGCTAACTAAACGGTATCACTTCAATCGGCACCCATCGCCGATCCGAAACATTTTAATTGACGCCCAACGCGAAGCGATTAATTCAATATCTTAATACATACAATTTCTTGTAATCTCCTGCTGAAGAACTTCACACCAAGTCATTTGTCTCCCCTCCCCCATACACACCTTATCTCCTCCAAAATAAATTTCCGAGATTGTCCTGAATATATGTAAAACCTATAGTTGAAATTGGGAGGTGAAAGAAAACTGGGGTGTAATCTCATTCATTAGAAGGTCTGGATGAAAATAGCTCTAGACTAAAAAAATATATTCTCTTCATTTTAAATATTTATAGTTTATAAGTTAGTGTTGAAATATTAAACATCCTTTTAGTTGAAGGGGAAACATTTTTTTTATGAACCTATAAACCATCAGGTGTCGAAAACATTAGCACTATTTTGAATAGACTGTCATCATCTAACATAAAACTTTAACCATTTCCATTTCAACAACAATCATATCCTTCCTTTCCTCAGGTTTTCTTTGCCCTCTATGATCGAGAAAGCAAGGAACCAATAAAAATTGACATTCCTTCCTGTGGAATGACGACTGATGAGTTTATTTAAATAGTTTGCATAAAGTTAATGTATTAAGACCCACCTCAGTGGAAGCATGGTCTAAGGTGCTACTCTCGCAATAGAATAGTTTCCGATGACGGTGTAATCGAGGTTCGATTCCAGTCAGTTGCACCAGGGTGAATTTTCCTAAATTGTTTTCCACTCTACCTCCACAAAAATGTGGGTGCATTTCTTCTAAATTCAACCTCTATCATCCCTAACACACTATAGCAATTAATGCATAGGCTTATAACATGAACTGGTAAAAAAACGAAGTGCTAAAAAAAGTTTTAACTTGCAGTAAAAAGCCTCCAATAATATTTAGATTAAGTAAGAAACCCTATAATAAACTATTATTGGCTTAGATTTTTCCACCACTATAAGACAAATTTAGCGTTCTCTTTTGCGAGCCTGATCCTCAAGAAATAAATAACCAAAGTTGGCACACTTGTATCGTCTAGCAGACATCTTTATTTGTTTCTATCTCCATGAGATTGTCCTTCAAGCTCGGCGGTGACTTGGATACTTTAAAACAAATGCTTATTCAAATTTGAATAGCAATTTAAAATATCAAGGTTATGTTAACAATTCATAATTATCCGTTGACCGTTGTTATTAGTTAATGTAGTTATTTGTAATCTCCTGTGTGGCTTAGGGAAGACATTCGACGCATGTTCCATTATCAAATTAATGTGTATTAAAATATATATATTATGTTTATTATAACTAGCTCTTAACAAGCTTTAAGCTAGCTTATACTTGAGTAAAAAATATGTTTAAACTCATTAATGATCAAAATACAAAATAGTTGAAAATTTAATACAATAAAGTTAAAAGTTGGTTTTTGTTTTAGTAAATTGTTTTACTTTGTAATTTTTCATATTATTTGAATTGAAAAATTACACTTAGAAACGGGAATAGAATCCTAGACCTTAGACTTAGTATGAGAATGCTCTAACCAAAGATCCCAAGTTTGATTCCCATGTTCAGGTGTCATTTTGCAATTTAAAGAATATTATATTTAAATGCAGCTATAACCATAGCTAACAAATATATTCTTTAGCTATTCAATCCATTGTTTATGATTTTCACTATACTTTGTAGTCTGACACCTTATCTCAGTCGGTAGCATTTCCACCTACTGACCTAAGGGTTCCGGGCTAGATGTCTGGCATGGCTGACAAATTTATCATTGATAAAAATATGGGTTTACCTCTTCACATTGATAAATTAACGACCTGGGACTGGAAGTTGTGCCCGTCCTGGTCTTAAGATGGATTATAAGTTATATAAAGCTACGAACGGCCTAGAAAGCTGGTAATAGAAAAATATATAGCTTGAATAAAAAACTGACCCATACCACAGGCTGAAACAGTAATGGATGTAAAAAAAGTTATACTTTGAAACACATTACACTATTTTTATTAAATACACTCGTTTTTGTTTTCTTAATTATCTTAATAATATTAACAATTAATTCTAAAGGATAAGGAAGACAGAATAATTAACAAAATATGCACCCACATCAGCATAGTAAGTATATGGTGATACCAAAGGTAAAATAAATACCCATAGGTGTTTCAAAATATACCGATTACAGGTATAAAATTAAAGATGCCCCTATTTAAATAAAAAAGAAGACTGAGATTTTCTAAGAACACATTTTCTATATGTGAATACATCTCAAATATTATAAAGTCTGCAAGCAGAATGGTAATACTGGTGTGCGTTTCCAGTTTATAAATACATATTGATATATTCTTGACGCTTTGTCAAATACACTTCAATACAGAGCATGCAACAACAGTTTTGAAGGACGTGACATTTCACTCCTACTGAATATCTGTACAACTTATATTTCCTCTCAGAAAATATTAAATATTCCCCTACTATCCCCCAAGTTGAAACTAAAAACCTTTGGGAAGCACAACACAAACTTGGTTTTATTTTCTGCATCGTGTCTTACAACACATTATGACCACCTGCATATTTACACTAATAGGCTAAGAATGAGGAGGATATAAATTGTTCTGGAGGAAGACAGTTTTTTTTAAATCCTCAGTATACCCAATAGAGTTTCAAGCCCCGTTAGGTGACCTGGTGGTCTAGGGGTAGGGTGTCGGACTTCTGTGCTGGGGGTCCGGGGTTCAATCCTCGGTCGCGGCAAAGATTTATCTGATTACCAAAACCTTCCTTCACCTCTAACATGACATCTTGTGAATGTGGGGAATGCCAGGCCTCCACCATGGTTCGGATTCCACGTTAAACTGTAGGTTCATCTCACAATCACCTTGCCATTACACATTAGCGTAAGTGCGTACAACCCGAACGGGTAGTAAGACGCGGTGCTAATAATAATAATAATTATTATAATTCAGGCCCCATTCACCCTATATTTGGTGGTCTCATCTATCGATGAAATGACTCCTTAGAGCAGCGTTTTTCGAATTGCACTCTCTGGAGCCCTTGGGCGGTCACAGCTATTTCAGGCTCCGTGAGGCAATCTTTGATATATATTTATTGGTTTTTTATACTATAAAAATAACATCAGTAATTAGGATAACTATTTTTTACAAAACTGACTAAATAACATCTTCCATTGTCAACTAAATGTCTTTAAAAGAGAAATAACAAAGTATAGAAATTTCAATAAACTATACTTTAAATATCCAGGTTAAAAGTGGAGAAAAATACAAAATTATGGGTTTAAATATTCATGTACTACCCTAAAATTAGGAATCAAGCCTTGACATTTGTATGCTTTTCACAAAAATATATCTTTGTTTAAACATATTTTCATTGTATACTACTACAAAGACTAAATTTAGGAAGTGTCTGAATTTAAAATATGATCTGCACTTAGAGTTGAACAACGTAAGTTAAAATATTGAGGCACTCTGTGATCCAAGGCAAGGCTTCCCAAGCCAATAGTAATTTAATTTTGAATTTAGCAGCTATAAACCTTTTTTCACAAGTAGTTATATGCTAAATGTATGTTTTTCTTTAATATATTATTCAAGTATCAAGTTCTAAAAAATTTGTAAAATTTAAATGTTGTTATGTAATGTTCATAATATTAGTGTAAAAAATTGTGTTTGTGTCTTAGCATGTATTTTTCTGGTGCAAGGGCTCCTTAGCTAAAAAGCAAAATAATTGGGGGCCCTTGCCTTAGACAACGTGAACACCATATGAGGTGTTTGGTTAGTTAGTTAAAAAAAATCCCTTCGATGGGGGAATGATCTAAGGCATCACTATCATAATATAATAGACCACTGACTATGGAGAGAACTAGGTTCAAATCCTAGTCAAATGTACAGAGGGCTTTTCACTTAATATTTTCCCATTATCTTACCACGCAAATGCAGGTATACTTATTCTAAATTATACCTTACTCCTCCATAACACATTAGTGTAGTTACCACATATGTGTGTACCCTTAACGAGTAGTAATACGTGGGGCTAAATGTTACTATATGTGAAAATTAACCTTATTGGTTGAAATATGCCCCTCATATTTGCTCAATTGTAGACTCGCCTCAATATCTAAACTTTTGCTAGACAAAGATGTGAATCATATTGCACTCCTTGCAACCTTAGTTAACTTATGTTCTCATTTCCCAAGTGAGACATTTCCCGAGCCTCGTAAACACACTTAGTTTCCCTCTCAAGACTCGAGATAAGACTCGCGCACAAGTTGAGGCCCGCCATACGCGAGCTACGATAGTCAAGTTGGCAACATGTTTCGAGAACTTATTCAGCAGACCTCGAGGCGGCGCACATAACAGGTGGTTTGTTGGTCGGCTTCCACTTACTGGGGGTGGCGGGGTTGGAAGAAAAGGAACTTTTACATTTGCATTTAAAAAAGTTTACTACGATTTTATGTTTAACTTGATATGGAAGTTTTTTTCATTCCGTTTCTTATTTAAGTAACCACTGAATAAAGAGGAGCGTAACCACAAGTGGCCACTCTTACTTTGAAAAGTAAATCAAATATTTATCTTCAAAAATAAATAGTTTATATATTTCTACAATGATTTTCTTTTTATTATAATTAATAATCAATGGAAATTTTTAGAAATCGCTTGAAAATCAAGATATTAAATGAAATAATAAATAAATTCTTTGACTGACTGCAAAGTTCTGAAATTCATTTTACTACTTAATTTTATTGTACGAGTATATTAAAATAAATTCACTCTTGACTGTATTTTTGTATCAAAGCAATATTATTTATCAAAATAGTTCCACTTAGGATAAATGACTTGTGTATGGTAGAAGAGTAAAATATATTGACTTGCTTTGGTAGTAGAATGGTCTAAACACGTCAGCTTTGCAAAATACTGGACAGTCAATGATGTGGAAATCCGGGTTTGAATCCCAGTCGGGTTTACTGAAATTATTTTAACTAATTTTTTCCACACGTATTACAAACAAATTCTGCTATACTTATTCTTGAGTCAACCTTCCTCAACTCTAGCACTGCAATTAGTAGATCTACATTTGCTTATAACCTGAACTGGTTATTAAGAAGACAGTTTAGATGCGGAAGAACCTAATAGCACATGATTTTTTTCGATAAATAGGCGTAAGCAATAGGTGGTAATATAAATGATGAATATAGCCGATGCTGGCCGATCAGTACTGAGCTCACTTGTCATTCTTAGACACCAATCTCATTTATCTTACACCACTTTCCACGACTGGTCGTCTCGGCCGGCTCCTGAGGACCGGGTAGGGAATAAGTTTTTTAAGGGTATAGGGGGGTCGGTCATGTACGGTGATGGCAAATCTTATTCTCAAAGAGATTTTATAGATGCTTATTTTTTTATACTTTTCCAGACACTTTTAATTAAGATAGAAAGCGGGAACTTTTTAAATATGCTTAATTCACGTACTAATTGTTGCGTTACATTTATAAAAAAAAACTATAATAATATTTATATACATTCACTGGTGGTCATGGCGCTAGGCTCGCCACGGACTGAATGGACGATGACGTGGCAGTTGAAGTGTGGAGGATCAGCCAGAAGCACTAGGGTAGTTTTACACTCGTAGTTTTGACACTATAGCTTTCATATCTTCTCTCCCTACACTAACCATCCATAGCCCTGGGAATAAAAAGATAATAAAGTTTGTGTTGAGCATTATACAATTATTAATATGACTACAAAATAAATGGATCATAGTACTAATATCGTCATATGAAACACTAAAGTTAGATTTTAGTCATGTCATGATTAGCTGTTGACACATTTTTTACCCCTGTCTTGGCTGCCAACACTTTATGAAAGTAAGTTAATAAAACTATTAATAACAAATATTAAAAATTAGTATAACTAAAAATTTCACAAAATAAAAAGAGGACTTGTTTCGTTTTACTTTATCTAGTTGAGGTCAAACGTATTATTTGAGATAACTAGAAGATACATGTTTTTCTTCTCACAAACATTAGCAACATATCTTATGATTAATAAACTGTTTATTTTATCCGAATAGAGAGGTAAAACTGTAGCCAATGAGTGCCATGGCGAAAACCCAACTTTCAAATAGTAGGCCCTCTAATATTTATCTTTTATGTATGTGCAAATTGCGAGAAATATTCATAGTTATCGTAAAATTGTAAAAGTAGTTATATTTTTGTAGATATTTCAGAAATGTTGGAAAGCATCTGGTAGCTATCACAAATATAGCTACTGGTACGAATGAAAAATAACAATCTTATCGTTGTATTTTCTTAATAAAGATACAGTATAATATTTTTCTACTGTAGCTAGTATTTTTCTACTCACCATGGTTTAGTATGCAGAAATTCGAGCACTGGATATTATGGAGATATAATCATAATATCACTCACCTGGAACAATAAACAGACAAAAGGGAATGTTAGAGAACGTAATTTCTACCGTATATGAAAAGGAAGGAGATAATTAAACACGGTATTGGATTGAGAAAATATTCCTTCGAAGTCAATATTATTTTAAAAAAAGTTAATTTTTAATTTACAACATTTGACCTATTTTAAAAAGCTATACATATTCTTGTTCGTCACAACCGTAAAGGCCTAGAGGTTTTTTATGGGAGGAGGGAATTCTAGAGGGTTATGCTCTCAAGACTTTTAAAATTGTATTGTGCATCCCTAAGACTTTATATATTTTGTATCTTACAATAGAGGTATTTCTTAAAAACTCTTGAGATTGATTAAATGAAAAATAGATATTTTATTTCAAAAAAGCTCAAAAATTATCATAAATAAAATAATATACACTATTACAGAAAACTTAAAAAAACCAAAGAGCTAAACAATCTAATTCGATTTTCAAATAACTCCATAAGGTAAGTATGTTTGCTTATAACTCAGAAACTATTGGCTTTTAAAATAAATGTCAAACGGAATATTTTGGTCTTTAATAGTACCTCACAGAACTAAATTAGTTCTTATCTGAAATAATGGCGGAGATATGATAAAAATAGGAAATCTATGCTAAACTAAAGCACCATAAAAGAAATTGTTGTTTTTTTGTAATGTTAAACAGTGCCTGAATACAAAATTTAATCAAAATAGTTAGAGGATTTAGAAAATATAGTTTTTCTCTATTTTTTATTATTTGTAAACTACTTTTAATCCTAGGGTTGGTTGCCTAATCTCAAAAACCCCTCGGGGAAGCCTTATAAACCCCGGGATACCAAGTTTTAGCACGGTCGGTTTAATGGTTTAAGCTCTAGTCCGAGATTTAGACAGACAAATAGCATCTCAAAAATAACTTTTTTGATTTTAGGAGATCATGAAATGTCGACATTAATCTAGTTTGATTTTTTTTTACGATCAAAATTCTTATATCTGCGAGGGGTCAATATAAAGTTAATATAATGGGAATTTTAATGGTAGTGGAACACAACAAAAATAAAATTAATATCAATATTTTAAAGAACTACCCCCCCCCCCTGAATCCCAATTAATGAATTCATTATATTAATTAACAAAATATCACAATAATTTAAAACACTGAATGAACAGTGTGGACACTGGCCTTATGAAAATAATTAAATTCATTAATATAATTGTTATTATTACTATTAGGTCTTATGTCTCACAAGTCCATTCCTTTTGTCAGTAAACTCAGACCGCCATTGCACCCTGTCCTCTGCTTCCTCCTTCAGCTCCCACAATTCTCTTCTTTCCTTTAAGTCAGCCAATATTAAAGTCCTCGTTCTTTCTAAGCTCCTTATTCCTTCAAATATGTTCCCCTATGACGTCGTGCAGAGGACAGTTCTTCCTAAGAATGTGTCAGGTCCAGTTTGCTTAGTACTGAGGAATTATGTTCAAATTGGATCTCTTCTCACCCATTTTTATTAAGACTTCTTTAGTTGTCACCCTGTCTGTTCACCTGATTTAATCATGTCTTCTCCAGCACAACATTTCAAAGATCTCCAAGGTTTTTTTCAACTTCCTAAGAGTCCAATATAGTCAAGAGTGATTAAAATTGATTATAATTAAAATTAAATGTTAAAGTTATAAAACTAGTTTAGGTTAGATTCTACTTTAGAGTGAAATTAGTATTAGTCAAAACACAATTATTGCAGTTCATATAAACATGAATATACATATAAATATACATTGTACTAAGATAGAATACACATTTAGAAGGAGAATGCGCTGACGGTTTGGGTTTGACTTCAATTAACATTTATGTTTTAATTAATCAGTATATATGTTAACTTCAACAGTGTTAAGTAGATATAACGTAGAGTAACATATTATTCCCTATTTTCTCTCCCACATACATTCGTGCTGTTAGTAACTTTAAACTCTTATTTTGACTGATAGCTAGGATATAAAATAAACATTTAATATTTTGAAATAATATTTCGTTGTTATGAATTTTAATATCTCTCAACCAGTTTTTAAACAAGATATTTGAGTAATGTATAATGTGCGTGGCCTCAGAAGATGGGGTTCAATTTAAACCTGATCCACTCCAGTGGCGGCTTGGTCCAGGGCGCTACTCACGCAATAGACTAGACTACTGATGATGGCCGATGGGATATCAAGGTTCTAGTCTAGGTGAGGTGTAAGATATTTGAATAGTTTTCCAATCTGTCTACACACAAATGCGGATACATGTAATATCAATATAAGCTTCTTCATTCCTAAAACCATTAGCGTAATTAGTATATATGCGTATAACCCGAACGAGCTGTAGGATGCGGTGATAAAAATATTACACTGGATAGATTGAGACTAGTTTTAATTGTGTTTTTACATCCGCACGCTAGGCGAATATAAATACACGTCCATATACCTATATCTCAAGGAATAATACAACTCTTTCCTTACAAGTAATTTAAAGATGATACACTCATTCAAGTCGACATTTCGAACAATTTTAATGCGCCTAATAATCTTCTCGCTACACTACCCGCCACACAAACAAGTTCAACGGGAAGGCCTTGTCCAAGGCGTTGTGCTTGATGGAAATTACTCATGAAGACTATAGTCCCATTTTCACCGAGAGAACCTTATCCGACAACTAGAAAAGTTTATAAATTTACTTTCAATCGTTCATACGTTAAGTCAGGCTATTTGTAGCGGTCATATCTGATATAAAGTAACCATATCTATAAAATAGCATTTACAATTTAATAAAATTAAATCATTGTTGACCGTAAAACAATTGGAATTTTTCTTAAAGCCTCTTTCTATGAAAAATGGTATTTACACTAGTCTACAACCACTGAGGGAACTGCAGCTGTTATAAAGTATAGCTTATCATATCTTTCCCTCGGCCAGCTGGTAGCCAAATATCTTCAATTGTTAAAATATAATGTAAACGTCTAAGACCGAAAATGACTCACATCTTTGACGATCCATGGTTTCACCATTAGTGGTGTTCTCAGAAAGTGTGGAACACCCAAGTACAAGATAGTGGCAACGTTGTAATAATTCACTCACGGTAGCTTTATACTTGTGGTAATTGAAAATATGTTAAAAACTGCTCATGATTTAAATATTCTTATTCTGTAAATTAACAGTTAATAATGTAAACCGATTTGAATAGTTGAATTAACACAAGCATATTTGAGCGGCAGAAGCAGATGGAACCAATTTTATATTGTCAGAAACGCTCAAAGCTCTCGTAGACAGACTATATACCTACATTAGTGTATTTCCCCCTATTTTAGATGGTGTAACCCCTCACACGCAAACACTTTACCCAAGTACCCTAATTTTTATCCCAAAAATAAAATAATTAGCTAACTAGTTATACTAGGTTTTCTTAAAAAGTAACCATTTAGCTTAGGAAGGAGATGTGCTAATTTTTACAAACTGAATAAAAGATGTTTTGTAATACAGTCTGTCTGTTACTGGGACAAAAGCAGAAATCATTTTACCGATTGAGCTAAAACTTATCTAGATGATTTAATAAGATTTCTCAGAGGTATTTTTGAAACTATTTATTCAAGCCTAAGGTTTTAGGGTAGTATACTTAATTTGAGAGAAAAGAGAAATACTAAATTCTCTCAAAATTAGCTCTAGCGATTTTTATTGAATTTAATATTTATTTAACATTAAGAACAAAGTGGTAATTATCAATTTCCTATAAAAAAAATTTAGGGTACCTGAGCGGAAATGTCCTATTTTGATTATATCTCTGAAATTCTTTGAGATACGAAATAACTTATAATTGAAAAGAGTAAGTAAGCTACAATGAAAAATTAAAAACCTTTTTCTGAGTTAATTTTTTTTAAAATCCTACAGTTTATGAGACATTGGTAAATATATGTTTTAATTTTGGTTTGGGAAATTGATTATTATGCTCTTTGGTAACCATCTAGGTTAATTTTTTCTCAATATGTCTCTGTAAGAGTGTATACTAATTTATTTATGTTTTTTAGTGGATTACATCTGAAACAATGTCTAATATTATTTAATTTATTTTAATATCACGTATCTCATCAGTCTTAGAGTAAATATCTTCATTTTTAGGTAAAGGAGGGAGAAATTTTTTGCAGTAAATCATGTATACCATTTACTTTACAAAACACTTCTTTAATTTATTAATAGTTAAATATTTCCCGTGTAAAGTTTCAAAAATCAATATGCATATTTTAGTCCAGTAAAAATCTTTATAAACATATCTATCAGTTATATATTTGTAGCTTAGGTATAAAAATACAGAGAGAACATTATAGAGAATCCAAAATATATATTTGATTGAAAATACATATCTAATAAGAGCTCAGAATTTATTTCAAAAGAAAACATTATTTTGTATATAATAGGTTCATTTTAAGTCAGTTTGGATCAAAATAAAATGTCATCATTACTAGATTATTTTTGCCGGCCCCTAATAATTAAGTCGCTTACCCAGAGTTTGAAAACCCATCCTCAAATACACCAAGGTTACAGTTCCATAATATATTGTATACTCGTTTAACCTAGTTCTTTGAAGGTATTAGTTCTTTCAACACTAGCTAATGTATAAGTGAGGGCCATTCGTCTCCTCTAGTCACTTGGCTATGGGGATGATTTAAACTAAGCGTCCACAATGTCAGTTCGGCGGAGAGGTGCGGGTAGGTTTTGTCCCCTCCATTCTGGACCAGTATACCTGTCATTTTGTAGGATTTTAGTAGTATTCCTAGAGATAGTGATGAGTAGTGACGAGGAAGGTTTTTTTTTCTGCAGTGGTGGATGAAGGGGAGGAATAGAAAACACTAAAAGAGAAGTTATGGGTTAATAAAATAAACCCAAAAAGACTTACCTCCGGAAAATCTTTAAAATTAATTTGCAAGTATTTTAATCAATTAAACTAACCTAACTGACAAGTATGATTATTTTAAAGGTACTGTTTATTGGATTGCTGTTCTAAAAATTCAAAACTGTTGGGCACCTGTTGACTGGAGTTCTGATCTCTTGATAACTTCTCACGTGGTTGATTATGAATCCTTCCGAGCACACTCAAAGATTCCCGAAACAGATTAATTCCGATCTACTTTCCCGTTCATGGAGTCGGTAGAGAGTAGCAGAGCGGGGCGGTGCTGTGCGACGCCAAACCCAACAAGTTCCAGACATTTTACCAAAGAGGCTCTGACCCACTCCGCCCCACTCTACCTTCCTAATGGATAGGGCTCCATTCATTTACATGCATTTTGTTTGGGAACCGTTTCTCTCCGTCCCACCCCACTGATCTAATGGACGCTCAGATTTACTATAATATTCAAATCCCTTTACGATAGTAGCCTGAAATGCATTCATTAATTTGCTTCCCTACGAATTAAACGTTGGCCCACCAAAAATATATTCTGTTTAAATTCTGGCGAAAGATGTAAAATAAAGTTTTGGATTTGGGTTAGTGGGACTTAATATAAGCGGGAGATAGCAAACGAATACAAATTAAATGCTCAAACAGAAACTAAATAATTATATATATATATTGGTTACGGCCACAATTATAACTATCAATTGAGGCCTCTATAATCCAAGCACACAAAAACAAATGGTTAATTATAAGGAAATGCACCGACATTAATCTATAAAAAGCATGGTAATCCCGAATAAAAAATATAAATGCCTAAAAAAACAGCAGGTTAGTCCACACCAGTCGTTATGTCCTTTAAGCGTCAGTTAATATGTGGTTTTCCGATGACAGCGAGGCCGAGGTTCGGATTCCAGTGTTTTTTCCACCCTGTTTCAAAATGTCCGTCGGCCTCATTGCTACTAAGCTAGTATAATTAAGTAAATACATCCTGAAAGGCGAATAGAATGCGAAACAAAAATCCACAACAACAAAAGCAATAAGTTAAGGTTATTCAATCAGAGAATTTTGTTGAAACTATAACCCAGCGATCCAAATAATTATAGTCTGATTTTGAAATAAGTCTTATTTTGTTGATAAATAATTGAATGTCCTAGAATTAAACCATAAAATAAGTTGTAAAAAGCTGTAATGATACCAAGGTGGTATTAAGCTGATCGATACCTATCTCATAGAGGGAGTCATTGAGATGACCTCAATGCTGGGTCAGACTTGGCTTGTTGGAGTTAGTTCCTAGAGTCTTAAATCTTTAAACAAATGTCATCATTAGCTTATTGGCGATGAGAAATAAGGGTGTTCATGAACTGGGAACCTCTATATCTTAAACATACTTCGTTATCAGTTTATTAGAGATGATAAACAAGCATATTTACGACATGAGAGCCCCATCATCAATTTCTTTTTATTTGAAGGAGTTAGCTGCGTAGAATATCAATTGTATGTTTTTGAATAAATTGGCCATTTTACTTTAAATTGAGGAATGTAGTAAGTAGGTAATAGTAAAAAAGCCGCTGCTATAACAGTAATTTGAGCTAGTATGAAAGTTACCCGTATTTAGCAGGAGCTGAAATATCGATGGGAAAATACGTGGCCTTTTAAAAAAAAGATAATTCCCCTAGAAGCTACTGAAATAACTTAGAGAAAACAAGTATTATTATTTTAAATATTATATACAGATGAGAGAGGTTTATTTTACCCAAATTCGGAACCTTGTATTTCTTTACATTCAAAAATATAACACATGTGATCGTTATTGTTCAATGAAACGAGCTAAAAAAAAGTTATTTATTCCTGAAAGCATTTATATTTTGTACTCCATCGCATTAGGGACAGTGATTATGTCCATACTTGTAAACAAAGAGCCTAAATTCAGCCACTAGGGTGGATATGGATTAATCTCCGCATGCATCACTGCGGTTGTCTAAACGAGTCGACTTGATCCTTCCCACACACGACCGAGTCCGGCTCAATAACGTGTCTGATCTTTCAACTCGTCCATGGAGTCGATCCCTGTATTCTGATTCCCTGCACCTACTTAAAGGGAATTACTCTCACTCTGATTTAATTCTTAGGATAATCGCATTACTGAATCTTCGAAACCACTTAAACCTTCATAGCATTATATTTTAGTATTGTGCTATAACCCCCCAAAAAAACTTTATCCGGTTGAGAAAGGCTAGACCTTTGCTTATAAATGTATTATTTTGCATGAAAAAGAGCTAATTTTCCCTTAAAAATAAGTAAAAACCATGTGTATAGCTTAAACTTTTATGATTGAAACGCTATGGGGGAGACCCCTACCACCATTTTGGCCTGAACCATATTTTGGAATAACGATCCACTTTTACAATAATGTGGGATTTATGAACGTCGGCAACGCGACTTAACACTTTGTTTTTTGTAAAATTTACGCCGTCAGTCGTCTTCATATAGGGCTAAGTTGGTCAATCTAACATAAAAAGTGTTTCAAAAGGGTGTTCCCCTACCCTTCCAGTAATGGTAAATGGTGCTGTCCATTTAATTGCTCGCTGTGATTTTCCGTCTGTGGGTTTCACACGCTCATGTCTTGAAACAACAGTGTACTATGTCACATGTCTCAACAATTTAGAAAATACTTATTTTTGAAAATGTTTTATTTGTAGCCTATTCTTAAGATCACTTAATCGAACAAGGTAAAATTTATTTTGCTTATTATGATTATTCCTTTGACATTGTAGTGTAATGTTTATATTTTAGACACTAAAGGTAATAAATAGAGGGGCATTTTAATTATTTTAGTCGATAAATTGTGACCTCACAAATCAATACAAGTGAGAAACGTTGGGAAATTTCACTTAATATTTGGTGAGTTTTTTGGATAGTTTCTGTCAAATTGTTTACCCATACCGGTGACCAAGTTTTCTAGTCAGTTGAATCTATTCATATTACTGCAATTTAATGCCATTGACAGGGAGCTACTGCCAAGCGCAACTAAGGTGGTGCTGTTAACAAATTGATGGTGTTGGAAGCTCATTTGTATAGGATTTGCCTAACTTCAGTGGCAACCGCACCGGTCACATAGTCCTACCGATAGGAGGGTGCTGGTACACTCGGTCAAGTTATACTTTTAGGAGCAAAGCCAATAAAAACCAAGCAGCTTGTATTTATCCTTGGGGTGACCCCTGGATGAAGGGATGAAGTCCTCTTTGGGTAGGCCATACTCATGGTCAGATAAACCCTCGTAGGGTAATCATTATTAGAATGTTACAGAGGAATGTATCTTATCCACGACACACTAAGGTAGGCCACACTCACAGTCAGATAAAATCATGTGAGGTAATATGTATTGGAAGGTGACAAGTACCATACATATGACTAACACGAAAAAAAAAAGAACTAATAAATTCTAATAATAAGTGGCAGATATTAGCTCACGGGAAAATCATGTTACTGGAAACGCCCAAACTTGAGGAAAGTGCCCTAGCTGACGGTTCAATACTTCCTGGAGGTTTAACCAAAGTGCATCTTACTCGCTGGCGCTACTTTGATGAAATGACATAGCTCCTTTCCTGTGTTCTCCCCTTCGTCTACTAGCGCTAGCTGTCGTTCGGCGCAGTTTTTAAACTCACCACCCACCCCCTCTTTGACCTGGTGGACATCTTTCCCGAAGACGTCAGTCCTTTTTGTATAAAGCAGCCATTTCTCGCTTCACATTTTGTATTCTATTATATCGATTCGTCAGAGGAACCACTTGGACGTAAACCTATATCAGTAGACAAATAAGCTGGTGATCACGATGTGTGAGGCGGGTGTCTCTCCTCCTGGCCGCAGATGAAGCCACGTTTGAGACCTTGAGTATTTGAATGTTAGAATCTTCGTTAGAGTTTTAGTGCTCTATTTTACTATGTTCATATGACATAATTTTGTATGTCAGTGTTTCTGACTTGTTTTTCTATGCCCATAAGATATAGTGTAAAATGTTAGGGAAATATCTTGACATTCTAAACTTTGCCATGCTTTGGATTACTTAATGCTTAGGCTCACATAATGGTGGAAATTAGGTTATCCAACGCTTTGTTCAGTGACTTAATTCAACGTAATAACTCTTTAAACCAGGACTTTCTAGAATTTGATATATTTAACTATTATTTAACTATAATTTCATGTATATGCCTTTTAGGTCTAAGTCTAGTAGCCACTAGGCTGGATAGTTGTTATGTATTGTAGCTTAACTTTAAATTAATATTTGCTTCCTATTTATATTGTCGTCGTGTTGAGGCAGCCTCACCTTTGTAGCGGAATGTGTGTTAGTTCTACTTAAAATAGCTACTTACAATCGTAATATAGACTACTTTACGTGTGTTGATTGCAAGTATTACCTGGGTGTTTGAATCTTTTGTTCCCTTTTGGGATAACTATGTCGATAGTAACTAGTTTAGATTATATTAACTAACAAAGAATTGTCTAGTGTAAGATCTAGTTAAACCATTTGTAATTCTATCAAATTGTTTAAATTTAAATAAATTGATTTGTTGAGCTTGTATAGCTCGCTTATATTTGACACTTCCCAAAATTTAATTTAATTTATTTGTAACTGTATTAATCACTTCTTTTACTAGACAGGAGAAGCGACGGTACAGTACGACTGTATCTTGTCCACGGCACACTAAGGTAGTCTACACTCACAGTCAGATAAACCCTTATAGGGTAATGTGTATTGAAAGGTGACAGAAGACTATCTTGTCTACGGCACATTAAGGTAGTCCACACTCACAGTCAGATAAACCCTTATAGGGTAATGTGTATTGAAAGGTGACAGAAAACTGTATCTTGTCTACGGCACACTAGGGTAGTCCACACTCACAGTCAGATAAACCCTTGTTGGTTAATGTGTATTGAAAGGTGACAGAAGACTGTATCTTGTCAACGGCACATTAAGGTAGGCCACACTCACAGTCAGATAAACCCTTGTTGGTTAATGTGTATTGAAAGGTAACAGATGACTGTATCTTGTCTACGGCACACCAAGGTAGGCCACACTCACAGTCAGATAAACCCTTGTTGGTTAATGTGTATTGAAAGGTGACAGAAGACTGTATCTTGTCTACGACACACCAAGGTATGCCACACTCACAGTCAGATAAACCTTTGTTAGTTAATGTTTATTGAAAGGTGACAAAAGACTGTATCTCGTCCACGGCACACTAAGGTAGGCCACTCTCTAAGCCAGATAAACCCTTGTAGGGTAATGTGTATTGAAATATGACAGAAGACTGTATATTGACCACGGCACACTAAGGTAGTCCACACTCACAGTCAGATAAACCCTTATAGGGTAATGTGTATTGAAAGGTGACAGAAGACTGTATCTTGTCCACGACACACTAAGGTAGGCCACACTCACAGTCAGATAAACCCTTGTTGGTTAATGTGTATTGAAAGGTGACAGAAGACTGTATCTTGTCTACGGCACACCAAGGTAGGCTACACTCAGTCAGATAAACCCTTGTTGGTTAATGTGTATTGAAAGGTGACAGAAGACTGTATCTTGTCTACGGCACAACAAGGTAGGCCACACTCACAGTCAGATAAACCCTTGTTGGGTAATGTGTATTGAAAGGTGACAGAAGACTGTATCTTGTCTACGGCACACTAAGGTAGTCCACACTCACAGTCAGATAAACCCTTGTTGGTTAATGTGTATTGAAAGGTGACAGAAGACTGTATCTTGTCTACGGCACACTAAGGTAGGCCACACTCACAGTCAGATAAACCCTTGTTGGGTAATGTGTATTGAAAGGTGACAGAAGACTGTATCTTGTCTACGGCACACTAAGGTAGGCCACACTCACAGTCCGATAAACCCTTATAGGGTAATGTGTATTGAAAGGTGACAGAAGACTATCTTGTCTACGGCACACTAAGGTAGGCCACACTCACAGTCAGATAAACCCTAATAGGGTAATGTGTATTGAAAGGTGACAGAAGACTGTATCTTGTCTACGGCACACTAAGGTAGTCCACACTCACAGTCAGATAAACCCTTGTTGGTTAATGTGTATTGAAAGGTGACAGAAGACTGTATCTTGTCTACGGCACACTAAGGTAGGCCACACTCACAGTCAGATAAACCCTTGTTGGTTAATGTGTATTGAAAGGTGACAAAAGACTGTATCTCGTCCATGGCACACTAAGGTAGGCCACACTCACAGTCAGATAAACCCTTATAGGTTAATGTGTATTGAAAGGTGACAGAAGACTGTATCTTGTCCATGGCACACTAAGGTAGGCCACACTCACAGTCAGATAAACCCTTATAGGGTAATGTGTATTGAAAGGTCACAAAAGACTGTATCTTGTCCACGGCACATTAAGGTAGGCCACCCTTAGAATCAATCAGACGAACTAAGGTAATTTTTGTTTGAAGGTGACAGAGGATGGCACACTATATCTCGCCATAAGAAATCGGTCTTTTTCCCAAAGAGTCATCAAATATATCTAAGTTATTGTTTTGCAAGACGTCCCAATTTCAGAGTAAAAAGTCAATGTCCTTCATGGGACCTATAAATTCCTGATTTTTTGTGAATAATATTTCCTTGAACGTGGGGTATCCCTACAAACAAAGGCATTTTTGTCTTATCAATTGGCAAACGGTTATTAAAAACGATTTTTATAATTTTACTGAACATAATTATTATGACGTTTGTAGATATATATTTTTTATTCACTTGTATTTTTTCAGATGTTGGCAAAATCGCACCTTTTTTTAGCCTTAGCAATATTAATCTTGAATCACCAAAACAAAAATTTTACAACACTGTTCTGAGTCCAACTCGTTTTGATTCTCGCCACACATATAGTAGTATATTCGTGGGGTCACAAATATTTAGCATCAATAATACCATATTTTGACTTGGGTAAACCTTTCATTGATCTAACATTAGGTAATAAATATGTAACAATAGTAAATATGCTGATTTGATTAAGTGATTTGATTTTTTTCTTTATTTCATCATTATTAAATGCTACATGCAGACTTTCCTACCCCCTACCTAAACACAATTTACACATTCAGCTATTTTTAAGTTTTGTTCTAAACAAAGGAGGTTTCAAATGATCACAATCAAAAGTGAAAATGCTTGTGAGCGCAAGCCTTCCTTCCCCCGCGACTACCCTACCGGTCCTTCCTCTAGGATATTGAGGTTGTGGGTCGTGATAGCGAGGGGTAAGGATCAGGGTTGAGAAAGAGGGCTATAGGGAACGTTTATAGCCCTCAAAGGATTACCTGCAGTATGTTGGCACTTTGCAGTGAAAGTTTATTTTGCCCTAACTTACAGGAGGGCTGTCATTTTCAGGAAGTAAACGAGAACAAAGAGACGGTACACCACCCATTGTTAGCTGAACAAAGCTGGGAAATTCAACGCGTTAGTTAAATACAAAATCAAACAACTTTATTTATAAGCTTTTCTTTATTTGATAAACTTAATGGTTTAGTAGTCTCACATTAAATTAAATGTATTTGTGTAGCGTGTCAATCATGTAAAGTTGACACCTACACAGTTAGGCTACGTAAAAATACGAAATTATAATAATTGTATTGGAAAAATCCAAAGAAGGGGATTAGATTTGAAATATTTAATATTAATATCCTTCAAACCCTACTGTTAGCGACTGGATGGACTCGGATATGATCCACGTGTTCCTAATAGAAATTACTAAAAAGGATTCTAATAATATAAAACTGCATAAAAATACTAAACTTACAATAGTGGAATCCAAAGAAGATAATTAAAGCTAATACATTCAGGAATAGTATGCTTCAAGATTTACTCACCGTGACTGGATGGGATAGGATAACGCCAACATGCCTTCTAGCAAAATATTCAACAAGAATGGCGACAGGGTGCGTCCTAACACATCCCCTTACTACATCTCCAGTCATAGAAAAGAACTAAAACTAAGATAGGCTCGCTCCCACGACCCTCGAGCGCCACTGTCATGGTGGCGTGTTTTCGAACCTCCCCTTTTCCTCACCCCTCAAGCACTAGTACATCCTATCACCACCTGTGTTATTACGTCCTTTTCTATTTCGTTTTTGTTCCGTTCTAGTCAGAGAAAGGATATAAAATAAGTACTCTCAGATTTACTTTATAATATTCTATCACATCACGTCTTTGGAGAAGGAGCCTCTCTCCACGAAGGAATTGGTGGACATGGAGTATTGGGCGTTGTTCTCACCACCGTGACTATGAGTAAAACCTCTCTTCATGAAGGAGCCGGTGGCCATGGAGTGTTGGACGTGGTTCTCACCACAGCGCCGCGAAGGAAAATCCTCTCCGATTTCCTAAGTATAGAGGCGACGTTAATAAGTCCATCTGACTTATTGTTTAGTTGAAAGATCAGAAATTGTTTATTTTATAAGTCCAACTGACTTATTGCTTGTTTCAGACTTAGTATAGTCGAGGCGACTATTATGTTTATATTGATTTCTTGTTTCAGTCAGAGTGACTAGATTTAGGTTTTGTGTTGTTATTTCAACTTTGTTGGTGTAGTCACAGTGACTATAATGTTGTTTAAGTACATCTGAAATTTTATATTGGTCCAAGAGACCATGTTTTTCCTATATCCATATGACATAGCTTTAATATAGGAGCCTTGAACTCTAGATGTAATGAGGACTTAGGGCCAGTTTCATAGTCAAATTTAGTACGCCTCAATTGCGGCGCTACACTAAGTGCATGGCGACACCTAACTATACCAGAATGGAATGAGCCAGTTTCCTATGTGAAAACGGCCCATTCCATTCGAGTTTAGGTAGGCGTCGTCATGACCTTAGTGTAGCGCCGCACTTGAGGCGTACTAAATTTGACTATGAATCTGGCCCTTAGTCCAAATGGTGGCTATTCTCAACGAGCACTATATTTCTTTTTTTAGTCCTTAAGACTACACGCTTGTTTTTATGGCTACAATCAGGTTGTCTATCCATTTTATAGGACCTAGTTGGGTCAATGTGTTCAATGTATTGAATCATTCTTGATGCCTCGCTTCCCGTGTGGTATTAGCTTGGGTGCGTAAAGCGCGGAACTCTGCTTGTTTCTATATAGGGTCCGCGCTGATAATACCTTTTTTTCTCTTTGCCCGTTTTGGAACCTATTGTCTGAGTATTAGTCTGGTATGAATTATATCATTATTGTACCCCAAAGAGTAGGTCAGTAAATACATGTACTATTGAATGTTCTGGCATTACCAATAGGGAAAGGACCGGCCATAGTTCTATTTTGTGTATACACCTGTATGTTAGCCATCTACTAATGTAATCAAATAAAATTTCTATTGCAACTCATTATACTATGTATCTTTAAGAATTTTCTTAAGTCCTAATCAAGCAAGCCAGTTTAAATTATAAATGTGTTAAAAATACTATATGTATATAATTTCCAGTTAACGTTTGCTTATAATTACCTCACTGTTTATCTTTTAGAATCACCTGACCGTAGCCTGACGTCAGTCCATCTTTTTAGTAATTGAACATTGCTCTTCAAGCCTACTGCATTTGATCTTGCCCGTGTCGCAACAAGACAGTATTAATTTGGAATTTCTATCATATGGTTTTGTATATCTATTGTAATCAATCATATCTTTTATTCTTCTATTATAATAAATCTATTTTTTATTCTAATCATTTTATCAATCTGGTTAAAATACTTCCCTTGTAGTCCCAAATACTATTGTACCCGTGTAGAGTAGGTACAAACTATTTTGTATATTTGGTTGCCAGGGCGAATTAAATTGAGAAACAGTTTATTCTGAGAGAAACTAATTTAACGAATGGGATCATTGTCGCAAATTAAACTTAATGTTATAATTTCTGTTTAGATTATCTCTACAATAACCGACGCTAGCAGATATGGATGAAGGTCAGTTTTTATTGCCCCAGAAACGTTAATAAGAGATTTTAACTTGATCGTGTGAATTGGGGTGATTTTTTTTATAAATATGACTCTTCTTTCCATCCCAGACGAATGATATTGTGCTCGGCCAATTTTTTAAAAACATTTTCCTTCTTTATATTTTTTCTGTGGTTTCAATCAGGGGTACCTTGTCTTACTACTTGTCTGGTCTATACACATTCAGTTACATTAATAAGGAATACATAACTTAGGACAAATGAAGGAATCCAAAGAAGAGTGGGTGAGAAGTGAACTATTTTAGTTGTGATTCTCCGGTGTAGAGTAAACTGGATCGGGCACTTCCTTAGGAGCTGTCCTCTGCATGACGTCATGGAAGGAAAGAGGAGCTTAGAAAGCAGGAGAATTCTAATATTGGATGATTTGAAGGACAGAAGTAAATTCTGGGAGATAAAGGAGAAGGCAGAGGACAGGGCGCATAAGCGGTCTTAGTTCACTGACAAAAGGAATTGACCTGTTGTGAGACAGAACATCTAATAATAATAATAATAATAATAATAATAATAATAATAATAACTATTATTATTATAATGTAATGTAGAGAAGTGTTTCCCAAGCGTTCGCAAGTCACGCACCCCTTTCAGGGCCATTGCCTAGCAACCGAAGTACCCCTTCCAGCTCTTCACTAAAACAAAAAAACAAATATCTCCTATCTTGTAAAGTATAACAGTTCGATCGAAATATCAATAAATCTCTGGTAGTAAGCTAAACAAAGCTATGTGAGAGAGGGACAGAAGGTTTATAATAGTCCATGACAACACGTTCGAGTTTGCGTTGATTTGTTTATCAGATGTAATATTTATGAAACGAATTTAGACTAATAGAACCCCCTGACATTATTGAATTACCGCGGAGGTGGGTGCGCCACAGTTTTGGTTGAAACGTACCCGTATTTACGTGCAGGAAGAAAACCCTTCCCTCGTTAAACTAAGCCAAGGTTCAAACCCTGACCCTCCCGACAACTGCCAAACCACACTAGACGAGCTTGACGCCTAGTCGTCGTGTGGAATGAGCTGGGTAGCATTTTCATTGAAGGGCTTGACTATGAGTAATTTGAGTTCTTACGAGATTATATTAGCGCATTTGTCTCCGCGAATATCGTGTAGTGGTTTTGTTATTCAACCATAAATACCTTATTATGTTGAACACTCCGAATGAGGATAGTTTTACACGTGTGATAAATCACCATGTATTTCCAAATCTCTCTCCAGGCAAATATGGATGAAATTCCTATTTACTCTGTTCTTTTTCCCTTCCCCTTGGAGTAAAGAATGAATACATCCTGCTGTTAAAAATTATAGCTGAAGCTTTATATCTTTTTCATGTTGTTTTACTTTATATTTTACTTTATCTTTAAAACACTTTTTTTATTTTTTTATTATTATTTTTTTCCTTTAAGTATCGTACATTTTCAATTCAACTTTGAAATTAAAGGTATCTCTATTAAACATTCAGTACCTTCCTCACATTTATCACAACCACATTTAATTTTTAAAACAAAGCATTTATTAACATGTAATGTTATCTATAAATGAATATTTATCCATTAAACAATTTAAAAACAAAAATAAGGTATATTTATTAAGAGTTAATGTTAAAAACCTCATAAGGAACCTATTTCCTCAACAAAATAAAATTATAAGGCACATTAGAACAGAGATGTGGTGTAATATTATCTGGAAATAGGAAGATAAATTTAGCGATAGCGCACTCTAACTTGAACAATATAACGAGCTTGTTGAGTCGGTGTGGTGTGTTTCTCTGCCCCTTCCCCCTCCAACACCCTCACCTGCCCACCTTACCACTTATCTCTGTAACATCCGAACTTTAAAGCAATTAATCTCAACACCATTTTCCCGGCAGTTATTAATTTATCTTGGGCTGGCTCAATAAATAATTAGCAGAGCATCTGCAATGAGAATTAGTGATGCATCATTATAAATGTTATTCTATTGAAAATGAAGCGCTTAAAAACTTTTAACTGAAACTAATAGTGGGATTTATTACTATTTCAAAATGTTTGTACTTATATGGAACTATGCCTCTCTAATTTTATTTTAGTTTAAGAAGAAAAATTGTTTTGAAGGTGGTTTTGTGTTGTAGCTTGTGTTCCACCCTCTCTCCACGCAAGTGCAAGTACACCTCCTATAAAATAATATAACCTTCTTAATGCCTAAAAACGTTAACATAATAACCCTAACGGGTAGTAAGACTCTGTGCTAAAAAAATCACTAGAGCACATTTCTTTATTTTTGTACTACATAGATTAAAATTAAAAATGTCATTATATTAGAATTAAAATAAGAACTTTGTAATTTTTTACACTCCTCCATATTGATGTAATTAGTCTTTCCAAGCATGATTACCGTAACCTTCGAATTAATTATTAATTCAAATCAGTCAAAATTATCTCAACCAACAAGAACGTAGTTGGGGGAGAGAGATTAAAAGGGATATCCCCCTATTATCTCGAAATCTTGACAAAAAATAGTTAATACCTATCGTCTTATTTATAGTTTGAGAACTATCAAAATTAATATAAGACATAATTAATTATCTACAACTAGTAGCCACTATTCTGATGTATAACTACATAAATGTTTTAAGAGACTTAACTTTAAGCTATAACCGTACTCGGAGATGATTGTGAAACTCCTGTACCACAGCCATTAGAGCACCATCTAGTCAAATTAGAATTGACAAAGTTACCAGAGATAGTCTTGATCACGGCATAGACTCGACGATTAATCCAAGATATTTTAAACTATTTTAGTCAATACATACCAACATTTTAAAATAGTATCCAATACCTTAGATTAGTCGGTAGCGTGTCTGTCTACTAGAAAAAGAGTCCCGGGTTTGATTCCCGGCATGACTGAGCTATGTATCATTGATAAATTGATGAATTAACGGCCGGGATTGGATGTTGTGCGTCTCCTAGTCTTAAGTTATATTATAAGGCATATGAAGCTACGACAGGTCTAGCAACCCAGTAGGGGAAAATATATGGCTTTAATAAAAAACTGACCCAGACCACAGGCTCGGAACAGTAAATGATGTAAAGACATTTAAAATAGTAAAAGTATTCATTTATGTTTAAGTGTTAAACCCTATATACAGACTGGAAGATTTTGATTGGCTCCTTTATAACTATCAAATTTCGTTAAAATGTAGTTTTCAAACTAAAATGGCTTTTTAAACATTTTACAAACCTTATACCTTATAGTGGTATAGTGTACTCGTCCAAACCTTTTACATGTCTAATTTTTTAAAGGAAGAGTTATAAACTACTAAAACTAATATATGAGGCAAGGTTATTTTTGCACATAGTCACCACAAGAATTTAGTCATTGGTTGTAACGTGGTACTAGCTTTAGTACACCTACGTCATAGAAGCTTGCCGCATGTGGGTTCAGCTTGTCTCACATCACCCTTTTAAGCTCGTCGCATCCCTAAATCGTTGTGGGCCAAGGAATTTATCAATGCAGGAAGATGATTACACCAGATCATACTTTTTGTTATGAACGACCAACCTCAGTTTTTTCAGTGTATGATGGTATATTTTGGCTTCGATTGCAGTTTCGGGTTCCATAAATTCAAGAAGTACCATTCCTTTCTGATCCCACGACCATTTGCTATAACCTTTATGTTTGAAAACATTTGCTTGTTTTGGTTTGATGACGATGTGTGCATCCATTGCATGGACTTATACTTTATTCATAATTAAAGTGCGAAATTTACGTTTCATCTCCAGTTACGAAGTGATCATGGAACTTATCACCATCAATCGCGGAGTGATCAAGGAATATTAGGGCTGATGGCATTCATTGCTTCTGGTGAATGTCCGTCGATATATTTGGCAACTATCAAGCACATACTTTACGATACTGAAGATTCTCTAAAACTATCTCGTAACAGAACAGTACGTAGATTCTGGTTATAATATGATGAAAGTTCAGAACACGAGATGTGACTGTTTTCACTGATCTTCTTTTTCACACGTTCAACAAAGTCTGGAGACACAACAAAATGCCGGCTGACCGGTTCCTCGTCATGAAATTTTGTTTGGCCATCTTTAAATTTACGATATTTTTTCCTAACCTTAACTTAACTTATTACAGTAAAGACATACATTTGACAAAACTGACAGTTAGTTTCCACTGCATTAGAGTGTTGATTTTTTTGCGTGAATAACTTAAATTTCAATACGACATGAACTTCATACGCGGCGGAATTAATAATAATATTGTTATTTTTAAATTGCTCCTATACAACTATTATTTCTTTGTAATGATTCCCTCTATGGTCCTGTGCATGCGTCATCATGACTTCCCTCGTAACACGGCTGCCATGACCAATCAGCCCTTAGTTAACCAACACCCTCAGTAGCCTACAGTTCTTGTAATTAATCAAATATATAGTAAAGATAATTATTCTAGGTAATACGTTACATATACATATCTAGTGATCATTTGTATTAAATAAAGTGGATCAAGACCCGTATCGGTGTTCGTGTGGATTAAATGTTAGGCTCATAGAGTTTGGCTTAAATATTTCGGGGAGGAAGGACTTTTAATCAATCACACTAGGGTATATCATGGGTGATTTTCCTAATTTGCCTCCAGGAAAATGCAAATACACTTTTCTAAAATGTACCTTCCTCATCACCAATCCATTAGAGTATATAAATTGCGTACAACCCTTAGAAAGACGGGGTGGAAAAATGAAGCTTTAATAGAATTCTGAAATATATAATTGTTCTCTGATTATATTTAAATGTCGATTTATCAACACTTTGCGTCAACGTTGTAGTTTTCAATAATTTTTCTACTTTATGAAAAAATTGAGGATCATTAAGGTCTCTATTAGTAAATACAATTAATCAATGTTATATTTTAAAATATCTGTTGTTTACCTTCTTTTTTTAGGAAATGCATTACATTCAATGTTTTTTTAAATCACCATTTATCTATAGTATAAACCCAGGATATAGTAGAGGGAACTTTACCCGTATTTTCTTAGCGGAAGAGTGTGAATTTATTAAGAAAAACCACATTTAGTACAACCTAACTGGGTTAAAACTCTAGTCCACCTGTAACCAGAAAACCAGACTATGTGCCAGACATTTATTCCGCTTGCCCGATGATCATTTTTTGTAACTATTTGAGAATGGGTTTATTTTATTCATTCAAAAAAATAAATTAAATAGACTCCTTAACCACAACACTAAATAATTATTAATATTTACAATGTAATAACTCATAAAGGTATAATTAATATTATTGTAAAAGATATACCCTACCAAGCACTATTCTATGGCTTAGTGTTAAGAAACATTATTCAAGAACCGTCAGTAATTTTTTTTTACTACATCTACTGAAGTGCGTGACACGTCGATAGCCACTTTAGTTCTCCATTCTTTCAAAATGCTTTTTACTTTCCCTCAATTTATAACTCCATACGAAATCAACGAAGTGGAACAGCTTAGCGTAAAATAAGTTTGATATATATAAAGGAAAATTAAAACTGACTTTTGAAGGTTGAAAATGTAATAAAGAATAATGACTTAAAATTTAATATTTTACTAAAAACATGATTTTGTTGGGGAAATAAAAGCAAAAAAACATTCAATATTCGTTAGGACTCTCACTTTCTCATGTAAAGAGAAAGTATTTTAATCGTGAAAGTTATCAGCAACGAGCTTATGATGATTCTTTACGTTTTATCTGAACCCCAAAAAAATGTATACCTTAACGATTTAGATTGCTTTAAGATATTTATATTGTATTGAATGTCCAACAAGATCTGAAACGGCTTGATGGATTTTGTTTAAACTTTATATTTATATGTTAAAGGGCTCTATATCAGGATTTTTAATTTTGGACATAGCTTTTAATCTAAGGATGGTTACTGATGAGTGGTATTTTAGAATCCCAAACTTTTCAAAAATGTCTTCAACAATTTTGTTTAAAATATATATCTAAGGAGAGTTTGGTGTGAAAAATAACACTCTATACTTGTTTTATGAGTAAACATTCTTTTAAGGGTCTTTTACACATATTGTTTTAATTCCAAGTTTTTCCAAAGTATCTTTATTTATTTTGTTCTGCGTAAGGTTTTGCATACCAATTAAATCATGCTTTGTGTTTAGGTAGAAAATTAATTTGATTGTAGTTTATTGAGGACTGATTTTTTTTAAATGGTGAAGCATTTAAAAATGCTTCAAATGATTTGGTTCAAAATCGGTGTTTATTCTGTTAATTTTTTTCGTTAAATATGTTTGAAAAATTTAACTTTTTGAAATCGCTAATGATTTTTTTAGGAACTATGATTTGGACAGTATATTATGTGAGAGGTAATATATGCTTATTTTTGTAAACAATATAACTTAACGGTAGTTATCTCATGATGCATTAGAGATCATTTGTTTGTTGTTCTAATAAAAACCTATTTAGGAATAGCTTATTTAAAACCAATTTTTTAATATTGTTACAAGCTCTAATACACTATGTGAGAAAGTTTGTAATATTTTGTAGTAACATTTTAAATTTTGTTTTAAATTTTTACTCTTGATACTAAAATTAAACGAAAATATATATATTTTTTTACAAATTATCAATAATTTTTAAATAGCACATAAAAAATATATTTATGAATACAGCTGTGTTCGACCACATGGGTCTTGGGGCAAAGTGCTTGCTTACCTCAGGAGCCAAAGTTCGTGGGTTCAAGCCCAGCCATGGTCAACGAATTTTTCTCAAGTAATAAAAATCCATAACACAACTTCCTTCATAGAGGAAGTACAGCCGTCGGTCCCATTTCGATTGTGGCTTGTCAAGAACCCAGGAAGGAATGTCAAACTACCTTTCCTAGCAAAATTTGTGAGCTTTTTGGAGCTCGTTCATAGAAATTCTCGTGTTCTGATTTAATCAGTCAGTTCAGAAAGTTGACCTTGAATAAATTAAAGTGGCATCACCCGGGGCTCACTCAGTGGTGGGAACTTAAAAAAGTCCCAAGTCTCATCTTAATGTGCTTGTCAGTTAGAGATACCTGGTTATAATCCCAATCGGTTGAAAATATGTAGTTTTACCTAAGTGGTTGATCACCCTCTCTCCACCAAAATGTGTTAATATTTCCTCTAAACTTTATATTCATCATCCATACCCCATGATTGTGAAAATGCCAATAGCCTTAGAAAGTGGTGGTAAAATTAAACTAAACATTATCATTGCGTGCAATACACATTTTATATTTTTATAGTTGCATACTTAAAACAAGATGTATTAACCCACGTCTTACCACCCATCCATTTTATAAGCTCATCTGCTAATTACGCTAATGGTTCTATTTATAGAAGTTGCACCCTCATTTGAGTGGAGGGAGAGTGAAACACCAATTTTTTGAAAACGCACTCTCAATACACTCGACCTATATTTGAACTTCGATCTCCCTGTCATAGGCAGTCTAGTATATTACGAGAGTTGCGCGTAAGACCACTCGGCCACTAAAGAGTGTAACTAGATTTTATATCCACCCAAATTTCTTTAATGATTCGGAAAAAAAAATTCAATACAAATTATGAAATAATCTTTATAATACATATAAAGTATTTAAATTTTACTTTAAAACTATGTTTTTAATTTTAACGCGAAAGTAATAAAATTTTAGGCATATGTTAAATAAAAGATATCAGTGAGCCTATATTCGTGTTTTCCTCAAAACATTTTTTAATGTCGACATGTTATGTCATGCATATAATATGTTAATGAAATTTATATTTTCTAAGTACTTAATTTTTTCAAAATGTTAAAAACAAATCAACGCTTAAGCAGATAAGCTTCGATTTAAAACTTAATTTGATTGAAAAGTTATTTGTGAACAGTTTTTAAAAAGTGACAGCCCATATCAATAAAAAAATACAGCTCGCTTTGGTGATCACATGGTCTAGAGCGTCACTCTCACGATAAACTACACTGCCGACTACAGGGAGACAGAGACTCAATTCCTGAACGTGTGTCCGAAGTTATTGGACATGAATGGTTTTCCCCTTTTCTTCCACACAAATGCAGGCACACTTAGTTTAAATTAAATGTTTCCCATCTCTAACATATTAGCATAGTTAGTACATATGCGCATATCTTTAACCGGTACTAAAACAGTGCTAAAAATAGTAGTAGTCATGATAATATAAACTGATGTTGAAATAAATATTTTGAGTCCTTAAAATAATAGGATAATGATGAGACGAACTATTTCCGTAAATAGATTAGTTCTCGGTATTTTCTGAAACGTGTTTCTTGCATTAATCATGCAAAGGAGTAGAATCGCTTTAGTCAACTTTCTTTCTTGTTTATATTACAGGGTTTGTAGTGAAGGCCAGCGACAGTGAACAAGTTGTGTGATTAGTGTGAGATTTCACCTCAAAACATTATTTTATGGATCTAAACTTCTTTTTATAATGCAACTCAGTCATAATTACGCCCATAATTATTAACGTAAATTATATATATTTTTTTGTAAACTTTTAACTATAGCTAATAATATTCAAATCAATTATAATTAGTCAATTGCCTTTTGTGTCTGTATGAATAACAAAAAGTTACAAAGGGACGTAAATAATTTATCATTAAATTACGAAAGGGTTTTTCATGATTTTCAACCTCCCACCTATGTGATCGTAAGATTTTCTGCCATCCTTCTCCTCACCACTCTATTTTAAGTAATCATTTATTATTTAGTAAATTAGATTTTTATTTTTTTAGTTTTTCAGACACAAAGATTGGTAATAAAACGAGGGATATGAAATTCTTATAATACTATAAATGAAGTAAACGAACTATATTATAGTAAGTATAATATGTTTTTTTTATTCAAACACATTCTTTCTTTTATTATAATAATATTTCATAAATAATGCTAATATAATTGTAATATTATATTATTATTAGTATAGTAATGTTATAATATTATACTATAATAATATAATTATTACCATTATAATTGCTATATTACCCGCCTCGGTGGCGTAGTTGGCTAACGCGCTTGTCGTGTAGAGCTCTACTGCTGAGGACGGGGAGATCGAGGTTCGAATCTCGGTCGGGTGAACTGGGGAGAGGGGGGTCCTAAATGGTTTTCCACTCTCCCTCCACGAAAATTCGGGTTCACTTCTTCTAATTAAACCTTCCCAATTCCTATTCCATTAGAGTAATTAGTACTTAAAGCGTATAACCCGAACGGGTAGTAAGACGTGGTGCTAAATATTAATGCTATATTATTAATACTATTATATATTATTATTATTATTATTATTATTACCTATACTACGCGCTCAATTTCTTACAACTAGTAAATACTCTAATTATTACTGTAAACAGGTACTTAGATGTTCCATCCCCAAATTATTTAATCTACTACCACCAAAACTCCGAGATATCCCTTCGTATGGATGTAGTGAAAAGAAAAATTAAAGGCTGAATACTTCAAGGCATGCTTCAAAAAACCATGTAACATTTTTGATAGGAAATTTATGATATGTGAAAACTTTTTGTTTTTTAATTATTATTTTTAAATATTTAACTGCAAGACCTATGATGTATCTTTAGGTAGTTGGGGATTGTATCATAAAATCAATTATGTACTTTTCTTTTAAATGCTATGTAAACCATGATTGATTATTATTGTGGTATATTTTTATTACTTTTATTATTATTATTATTATTAGTACTATACCTAAAATAAGTTGTTATGTGTTTAGTAATTTAACTAGTTTTGTGCAAAATATGAAGTCTATCTTTCAATCAGTTCCATAAAACAGTGAAATTTAGTGATTAGATTAGAGTTAATTAATTAATGAAAATAAAATAATCGTAGTTAGTGGTTTAGTGGGACGCGATGCTGAAAAAGAAATTAAACATTTTAGAATTTTCTGACATTTTTTTTATTTTGTCTAATTATAAGCTTTAATTAAAAACCTTACGTAAGATGGATTCTCCCCCCTACCCCCTTGTAAGTAAACGTAACAAAATACTGATCACCCCCTCCCCAAACCGATTAGGTAATTTAAGGACAGGCACCAAGAAATGATTAAAATTGCACGCGTCAGCACTGAAACGGCCTGTTAAATATATTGACTGTAACAATTTGTTTGTATGGATTAATTTCAAACCGAAGGAACTTAGATTAGAAAAGATTAACTATTGTACATTTTTTTAAAGTTCACTTTATTAATTGACTCACATCCTTCAGCCCAAGACTTACTAACTAGCTTAAACTTAAGAACCAACACAGTTGCCATCTAAGAAAAAGTCAAATTATCAATATGAATGAGGAAGAACCAAACTGAACTAGGAATACGAAAGATTGTTTTGTTTGTTTAATGAAAATTTCTACCTATTAATACTAAATTTTAAAAAATATACCTCCAAGTTAGGGATGAGGTAGGTAGAATTTATAAGAGGTGTACTTGCATTTGTGCCGAGTGAGAACGGGAAATAATTTAAGCAAACACATCCTTAGTACCTCTATCCTCTTAGACTTGAACCTCGACACTTCCCATCGTTGTAAACCAGACTGTGCGAAAAATGATCTCTTAGTCCAAGTGCTCACTGAAGCGGGTGATTATTATTGGAAACGATAAGGTCAAAGCTTATAGCTAAAATTATTTCTGAAGAATTGTTGGTCATAAATAATTAAATTACAGCTGTACCGTATTCTCCCTCGAGTTCCCACACCTCTTTTAACACCCCCGCCCCCGATAGAACGATTCCGTCCCAGGTGTGTGAAATTTAATCCAGTTCTACAGGATTACGATTGATTCTCATCCATCACACGATCGACTTCCCCATCGCATCTGATAAAATATGGGACTAGTCTGTAAGCAATCTAATTCATACTATATAAATAAGATATTGTTTATAAAAAGTTATGTTTTAATTTATACTGATTAATCTCAAGCTACATATATTTTTGAGAAAAAATATCGGGATACAATTTAAACATATGTATAATATATTTAATTTAAAGAGTAAGATTAATATTTTTATATTAAGTGTTCCACGTCTTACTTCCCGTCTGATCGTAAACACAATAATTTATACTAGTAGGATAAGGTTGATAATGTAGCATTTAGAGGAATTTTACCCGCATCTGAGTAGATAAACAGTGGGGAATCGTTTAAGTAAATCCTCCTTAAGTATTCCCAGGTGGTATTTGAACCTCGAAACCCAAACACCGGGATACCATATTTGACAAGACTGACGTCTTAGTCCTTGTGTCCACCAATATGCGTCCACTTTTGTTTAGTGTAATAGAATGCGAAAGCTTTAGCTTCACCACTGAAGCCTTATATTTGAGTATTCACAACAAACTTTAAATTATTCAGGTAAATCTGTTTGTTAATGACTGAAGGAATGAATGTAAGAACCATATTCTGAACAAAGCATATAAAGATTTAAAGTTCAAACAGATAAAGAAAATGTATTATTACAAAAAATGCTATTAAAAGTTCTTTTTTGTAAAATACCCGAAATATTTCCTAATTTTACATTATAAATAAATAAATAATTAAACTATCCTAATCAATATTTTTAACACATAAATATTCTAGTTTTTGAGTTACTATGTTACCGGTATTCTACACAAATATTGATGAAAAATATTTCAACACCTTTTTTAGTTGTTATTATTAACTAAAATTGTCAAAGCTTAAAAAATAAGAATATTTTATGCCAGTAAATATTATACTTTTCAATTAATTAAGGAAGTTATTAAATAATTTATTTTTGATCTAAGTTACAATTTACTTCATGGTAACATAAAAACGTTGATCAAAAAATAATCCTAAGCATTTAAGTACAGTAGAACCTCGATTTTACATGGTAATGAGGGGTAGGGGAAGCACGTATAATAGAAATCACGGATAGTACAAATAACCCCGATTTGCTTACCATCGCCATTCAAAATTTGCTGCCCTTTGTTTCTACTGATTTTTGTGAAAATATATTTTCTCCCACAATGGTAAATATTAAAACGAAGAGATGAAATCGACTCCAAATCGACTCCTTTATGCGAATAACATTAAGTAATACATTTAAAACTAGAATAGATAAATAGTGGAAGGTGCTAAATAGTAGAGGTCTCATTGAATACATCTAGGTAAGTTAATTTGTGTTTTTTAATTTGCTTGTTGTTGTGATCAGTAAATAAAGTCACTATTTTAAAATAAATCTTAAAGCTTAATATGTTTACGAGTAGTAAAAACTAGGGGCTTCGAAAATATATTAGGATATTTAGGGGTCCGTGAATAATAAAAGGTTAGGAACCACTGCTCTATGTTATACTCTCATCATTCTTACCCCACTTGTGTAGTTAAATGAGGATCGCCCAGAATTATAGTGAGATGCAAAATACAAACACAAAAAAAAGTGAAATTTTCCGTGAGGTCGTTATTGCCCGACATGGCTAATTAAAGTAAATTGTTTTCCCCCTGGCTGTGTTTTCCCGGGATACATCAAGGTGAAGAGCTACACTCGCGAAGGTATGTAACAAAGTTTTCTTATGAGATCTGAGATACAATCAAGTCCTCTTAATGATACATTCACTTATATTAACCGCACGACTTGATATAAAATACAGAATTATAATCATACAGTATCAACATTCTTGCTGAGAACTGGTTTTTTTAGACTAACAAGTGGCTTTGCTAAAACAAAAAGTTTCTCGTACGTTATTTTCCTTCCGTAAGACATTTATTTTTAAAAAAACATTCGTTCACAATAAAATATTCATAATATATCAAGTATTTTATAGTTAAATGTGGATATAAATATCAGATGATTACACAATACAATTATTGAACCTTCATTAAAAATGACTGTTAAACATCACGTGGTGTACGAGAAATTCATATTTCTTGATCCATACGCTATATTAGTAGGTTTACTCAAATGTAAAAATCTTTCTGAATTATTATTCTGTTACAATTTTGAATAAGGTGAAAGGACCCCAAATATTAGCTAAGAAATAATAGGATTGAATTTAAGTGAGAAATATATTTAATTTAAACAATAATTGTTTGTGAATTATATTCGTTATTTTTCTGAAGGTTATTGAACTCGTTCTCCTCTGAGTTCACCGATGGTTCATCCGCCATCTGGTTTCGACTTGTTTGGGTACAATACAACATCAGCAGAAACCTTATTATGTTGAATAAAAACCCAAGGCTTACATTAAGTTAATCAGACGGGGCTGATATATTTTTTTAGTTATTCGAATTCCCTTCCCTGACTTGAACAGGTTTTTCAGACAAAAAAAAATATTAATTTTATTTTAAAGCGCTTGTCATGTTGAGCTCAACTGCCGAGGATGGGGAGATCGAGGTTCGAATCTTGGTCGGGTGAACTGGGTGTGGTTTTTCCTAAATGGTTTTCCACTCTCCCTCCACGCAAATTAGAGTTCATTTCCTCTAATTCAACCTTCCCAATTCCTAATCCATTAGAGTAATTATTACTCAAAGCGTACAACCCGAAAGGGTAGTAAGACGCGGTGCTAAATATTATTATTATATTATTATTTTAAATACTAAGATATTAATATAGCATCTTGCTATTTCCACTTTCTTTCTTAAATTTTTGATACAGGCCTTTGTAAAGACAAATACATCCAAGCTCATTAAAAATATTAAATCAACTGCAAATAAAAATACTTCGTATTTTTAATTTAAGAAATAGGCTACATTCAAATGTCTCAGTGACTTCTTAAGATCTCTCTAAATTATTCCTGTTCCACCAAATATTCTTGACTTTTCGAGGTTTCGTTGTTTGCCAGATGCGTATCTAAACTGATTATAACATAATGTAGCAAATAAACCTGGAGAGTTGATTTTGTCATTTAATAGAGTACTTCAAAGATTATTCCAGGAAATGTTATGGAGTCTCGGGTCAGTACTAACTAATGTCTTCTTACAAGGAAGAGTTCCACTGTAATATCAGCAACATTTCATGCAGTAAAGTGGGACTTTTCCCACGGGATCTATTAATGTTTTAATTTTTACCTGTGTTTTAATGCTCATCTGGGATATGAATGTAACTTAACTAATAGTATAGGTACGAGAAAGGTGTAATTTAAAGGTAATATATCCACATTTGCGTGGAGCCAGGATGGCAGAAATATGTACGAGTATTTAAAGCCACCGTCAGTACACCCTAAAGAGATGCGAAGCTAGAACTCTCCATCATCACCAGTCTTGTTACTGTAAGCGTGAAGCCTCAAGCTTGATCCACACATTTGCCTAAGATAGGTAGAATAATCTGTTGTGTGGAGCAGCACTGGTGCACTGCCAGGCAAACTTAAAATGGCTGATTTTTAACATATTTTATTTTTTTAGTGGATAAACATATATTTTATATCATTCTCCCAATGGGTGTTTTCAAATTATAGTGCTATGTCGTTCCATAACCCAATAAAGCGATACAAACTATGTTTAAAATCTCCTCACAACAGTCAACGAAGCTATCTGCTTGAATCTAGCTCTACAACGCATGCGCTCTGGTTTGAGATGAGTTGAACTTTAGCATAACAACTCACTTAGATGAGAAGGAAATATTGTGATTGGTTTCGAGCTCGTTAAGTGACCATGTTTCTGTTATGTGCTTGTTTTTGCCTAGCGTGTGACTCAACCGTTAGGCCATGGAACTAATGAAGCATGTCTACTCCTGTAACTAGAAGTACCGTCAATGGCGTGGTGAGGTGTGTTTACAGGGTAAGTAGATGATAACATTTCATAGGTAGAGTTCAAACAAGCTCTGCTTACCCCGGAAACTCTTCACGCCACGCCATTGAGGTTTTTATAACCATGTTATTATATAGTTACAAAAAATTTCTATATGGAAATCTCATTTATTTAAAAATAAAAATACATTAGGCTAAGACTTATTTTTATAAACATTCTATTTATTGTAGAAAAAAGACAAAATGCCGAATATACAACAACTTGATTTACATAAAATATTAAATTCAACAATGCAAAGTAAAAAAAGATCAAAGGCCATTTTTCTAATGAAATGTTTCACATCATATATAAAGCACGAAATTATTTTTTCTAGAGAACAAAATGAAAAACGAAATAGTTCTGTTCCCGTGAATTCAAAACGAAAAACAACAGCTGCTCCATGGAATAACTCATGACAATATGTATTTTTTTTTACAAACACACAATCATTCCCTATACCAGTGTATCTCAAACTGTGACACGCATACCCTCAAAGGGCAGAAGAATTTCAGGCGGTGCGTGACGTACCACTAATTTTAATTAATCATACAATGTTTTGTATTATTTTGATATATTTTAAGCCCATTGGCATTGCGTGTAGAGTTTCCAGGGTAAGCATATATGTTTTAAGCTGTATCTGTAATATGTTATCTTCACTCAGTAGAACAATCACTGGGCAGAGCTCTATGAACACATATTTAATTATGAGGCGTGGAAGACCGAGGCATTGTATGGTTGGTAAAATGTAAGCCAACAGGGGAAAATATAAAACATTATTGGTATCAATTTAAAGGTTGTCTTTACATTGGCAAAACTCAACGACATGACACTGATCATGTTTGATGAAACAACTAAGGAAGATTATTCTGAGTCAATTTCATGGACGTTTGAAAGCTTTTGTTTCCCCTTTACATGGCTTTGTCTAGCTCAGAGATTTTCAAAGTGGGGTCCCTGAGGCTCGTCCATGTGGTCCATGAGATCGTACAAGGAAGTCATACAATCATTTCCATTCCTCACATAAATTATCAGCTATTATAAATGTATAAATATAACACATTTTATATTTTAATTTTTTATTATAATTCTTTTTAGATCTTTACAAAAATGTCTAAAATTGTGCAAATATAATACATACATTTATTTTATTTTTATTGTGATTATATTTATGTTAAAAATATATTATAACGAATTTATCCCTAAAATATACTATAAATTTATGACTAACATTTTTGGGATCATTTATCCTAAATCAAGGGGTCCACGAATCAGTTGTTCCATGGTTATAGGCTCCGCGTGACTAAGAAGTTTGAGAACCATTGCAACTTATAACTAAAATTTGGAGTCGATGTCTTGAATTTTAGAAGCTTTCTATTCCTAGCTTGTAGCTTGGAATTACATTTTATACTTAAACAGTGGGTATTAGTAAGTATTATTTTAAAATTGGGATTTTGAATGGGTACGTTGATTAGACCATGACCTTGAAAGGACTACGTGATTGAATAAAGTTTGGGAAACACTGCCTTATATTAGTTTACAGTCCAATTCTCATAGAAAGAGCATTTTAGAAAATGCCAGTCTTTTTTGCAGTCAACATGAGTGTTTTATATATACTATCACGTCTTATTACCCTTAAGGAGTATATGCTTATGTATTAACTACACTAATGGCTATATGGGTGAATAAGGTTATATTTATAGGACGTGTACCCGCATTTTTATTGAGAGAGAGGGTAAAACCATTTTATAAAAAAATCCCTCAATACATTCGACATAGATTTGAACCTTGATCTCCCCGTCATCGGCAGTCTAGTGTTCTATAATAGTGTCGCCTTAGACTATGTTGTCACTGGAGTGGGTAGTATTTATATTATATTATAGTTTTAGATAATAAGTATCAGCTGACATCTGAAGATGACATAGTTTGACATGAAAGTGGATCTAGTAACTTTTATAGGTTTCAAGTGAGGTTCTTCCTATGAAAATGTTGCTGTACGTCTCAAGTGTCTCAGTGCCAATATTTGTTAACAAAGACTGTCTAGGTCACAGTAATATGTCTACACTGTCCAAGCAGTAGAGTAAAGGCATGAAGAGGGCAGAGTGTGAAGAGAATTCCAGTGGCGTGTAATGTAGTATTTCCCGGCTAAGCAGAGCCATTTATTTAAAGCCATTCCTGTGATATATTCCTGCACCCATGGTCACCATTTAACCAAACATACATAAATAATATTATAATAATATTTAGCACCGCGTCTTACTACCCGTTCGGGTTATACGCCTTAAGTACTAATTAGTCTAATGGATTAGGAATTGGGAATGTTGAATTAAGGGAAGTGAACCCGAATTTGCGTGGAGGGAGAGTGGAAAACCATTTAGGAAAAACAACCCCCAGTTCACCCGACCGAGATTCGAACCTCAATCTCACCGTCTTCAGCAGTCGAGCTCAACACGACAAGCGCGTTAGCCAACTACGCCACCGAGGCGGGTAACATACATAAAGTATACTCTATATATCTCACATGAGATTCCTTAGACCACTGACCAATGAGTGTTCTACTGAGGTATAAGAACGTATAAATTATGTAGTCTGTTCACCGTAGGAACTATTTTCTGAAAGGCCTTTTTCCCTACCAGAAACCTATTATATAGTAGGATATTGGTAGGAAAAAAGACCTTTCAGAGAGTAATTCCTACCGTGAATGGAATATATCTCTGGTTACCTTGTAAACAGTCCATGAAACACCACTGGGGAAAAAAAACCAACGGACAAATATAATCAAACTATATTTTTCTTTTTACTGAAACTGGTGCCAGCACGTTTATTAAACAAAAATATTTGTTACTAAATTATTTATGGTTAGTGTGCGGGTCAAACCAAATAAGTCAGTAAGCCGTGAGTTAGCGACCTCTGATCTAGCTGACGGAACAAAATGAGTAGAGTGAATAATGTACCCTGATCTTGGCTGGAAGAACAATAGAGAAACCCGCTGCGGGGGCCACGTGGTATAACGTGCTAGTCTCGTGTTGGACTAGACCAGTGTTTCCCAAAATTTGGTAACTCATTTCCATAAATTGTGTCCTTTAAATTAGCAAAATATATAGTTAATAAGTTAGAAGTTATTTCGGATTTATTTGTTGCAGCGGAAAATAAATGGGCTGTTAATGGCATTAAAAACCATGTGATAATAAGCTGAATAAACAGTATATATATATATATATATATGTATATTTTACATTCATTTAATTAATATATCTATTAATAGTTATAAATTCGTTTTATATTTGGAATTAAATAATTTTCTCAAAGTCAAATATGGAATAAAATCCGGACCCACCCAACCCCACTCCCCTCACCATAGCATTGAGCTGATTTCACAACTTTTGACTGAACATTTGTCCTACACGGCTGGTATATGTAGCGTTTCCCGCCATTAGTCAAGTCCTAGCACGTACCCCTGGGGGTACGCAAACCCTACGTTGGGAACCTCTGGACTATACTGTCAAAGAAGGGGAGATCAGGGCTAGATCCCAGTCGGGTGTACTGATGGTGGTTTTTCCTAGATGATTTTCCACTCCCCTTTTACGGAAATGCGGGTGTACTAACTCTAAATCAAGCCTTACTGATCCCTAACTCATTAGTGTAATTAGTGTATAGGCGTATAACCTGAGCAGGTAGTAAGATGCGCTGCTAAAAAAAATATAAAAAACTCGAACCTATTTCTTTGCGGCTCACATTGATAACATTCTACTTTATTATTTGTGTTATTTTATAGGTATTGTTAATATCGATCAAAAGTGGCAGCTGCAGGCAACGTCTTAATGTATGAATATATTAAAATGGTTTTAGTAGCTTTTGTAACTAGCTTCTACTGTTCTTCCTGCCAAAGTTACACCTTAGCAGCCCACATCGGTGGGCACGCGGACTAAAAGTCAAGCTCAACTAGTCTAGTTTCTTGATGAAGAGGAACTCGGTGTTTATATTTCAGCCAGGTGTCCCGAAGGTGTTTGTTCTAAATGTTGTCTCTCTCTCTCTTTCTCTCTCTCTTTCACTCTCCACGTTGTAGGACGTAAGTGAAAAAATTAGTCACACCAGAGCTAGCAGTGACTACAGTATCGGTGGTCACGCGGGCTAGGTGCGTTAACCCAGTTTGGTCTAGTTGGCCGGTTATGGGGATGTCTGGGTTGGAATCCTAGACGGTTGCATTGAGGGTAGTTTTAAAGAGGATTCTACACCCTCCCTCCAAGCAACAATAGTTATATTTCCTTTATGTTTTACCTTTATTTTCCTCGCCTCCGCTATTGAAAATAAGCGTATGGTTTGAACACACACCCCTCCTCACCCCCACCCCCCAAGTTGATACTTAAGTGCTTATACCTCTATAGCTATCACGTTGTAGTTCGTCTGTCGTCAGCCAAAGCACTTATTCTTGAGGTAAACAGCAGTTAGCACTCAATAGCTAAGTTGCTAAATAAACACACTAAAACGCACGTATAAAATATATTGCCTACACATCTATTCATAAATTTTCGTAAAGTAATTTCTAGTATTTAATGTTTTCTTAATCTTCTAATTCTTTTAATGAATCCCTTTTTCCCCCCTTACAAGTGCCTCAACTCTGCCTATTCTTTTCAATTCCTTTTGAAATGGTTTGCGCTCAATTGAAGATTCAGCCAATACAATCGCGCATCGATTTAGGAAAATACAACAGCGTTTAATTCATGCCTGATTGCTTCAATTTTTCATGCAATTTTAGCTGAGTCCGGCATTAGTGCACTATCTATCGTCAGGATTATTTTTATATTTTATTTGTGAGTTTTAGCTTATAAGTTTGGAGATACTTTTCATGTATATTTTATAATACCCTACTTACATACTAACTAGATCTATGAGATTACGCCTCGTATGTGTTACACATCCAGCTATGGCTCTTACATACTTACAGTTTGGCTATAAGTATATAGTAAATATTGTTGTAAGCTGATCTCAGTACTTCAGACTGGGGTCCAAACAAACAAGCTGTGGTCCATGGCGGTGTAGTGGGTGGTCCCAAGACGAGTCCACAGGAAAAAATAATATCTCGTAAAAGAGATAAAAAGTACCGGATTGACAGATAAATTCTCCTAACAATATCAAGTGGTCCACATTTACTGGACATCGAGCGCTATCAAGTGGCCCACATATACATCAAGTGCTTAGCAAGTGGTGCGAAAATACATCATGTGCTTATCAAGTAGTCCGCATATACATTGAGTGCTTATCAAGTAGTCCGCATATACATTGAGTGCTTATCAAGAGGTTCACTATAGAAAAAAGTTTGAAAAACATTGACCTTATTATTTTAACTCTGAATCCACATTTGTTCGAAAAATTCTCGCATACTACCCATATTTTGAAAACTATATTAACTATTGCTCATTAAGGTGGGAGTGATTCTAACGTGAGAAAAGACCAGTGTTTTCGCAGTTTTCATCGCAAAACTTTTTGGCCAAAATAAATCAGATATTTGTTTAGTAGATATAATTTATATTGTCTAATTTTCTTCAAATTACAAGCTCAACAATTATGGTTGAATATCTGTCAACGGTTTCCTAGGCTTTAATGACAACCTTTTCTTTACTATTAAACAGTTTATCATCAAATGCTAACATGCTCATGACAGATATTAGACCAGTGTTGAGTTTACTATGCATAGAGAAGTAAGCTTTATGTTTCTACTGGAGCAATATTTCATTTATTGTGGACAAAATATTGTTGCTATAAAACCTGCAAGAACACCGGCCTTTAAAAAAAAATTATTGTCGTGTCTTACTACCTGTTCGGGCTATACGCACGTACGCTAATGTTTAATGGAAGGGTTATTGGCAGATGTAATAGAGGACCTACAGTTTAACGTGGAATCCGAACCACGGTGGAGGCCTGACACTACAACCATTCACAAGTTGTGATTAATACCCGACTTGTCAGAGGTGAAGGAAGGGTTTGGTAATCAGATAAATCTGTTCCGAGACCGAGGATTGAACCCCGGACCCCCAGCACAGAAGTCCGAAACCTTACCCCTAGACCATCAGGTCACCTTATCGCTCCGTACACTACCACCTATCTGTGTATGCTAATAAAATAACTCAAAACTTAACCATCTTTCTGGCTAGACATTTTAGCCCTGTCGGTCCCTTGTATGTCAGTATCTTGTCTATCTACCGAGGTAGGGGCTTGGTGTTTGATTCCCCATTTGGCTAAAATATGTATCATTAGTGATATCGGGACTTCTATTTTCAAAAAGATGAATTGATGGAGTTTGGGAACCCTTGGTATAAGTTATCGCCCTCACCATAAAATATATTTCCAGTGACTGGGAGATAAGGTGATATTAATCCCATTCAGATGGATTGACATACTCTTTCATAAATCTTCCCCTACACTTCCTTCCCGCTAATGTGGCTACATTACCTTAAAATTACACTTTACTAGTCTTCACTCTATTAGTATAGATATTCAAATAGCTTGGATGGATGGTAAGACACGATGAACTAAAAAAAAAACCGATTCGGTGGTCGAATAGTCTAAGAAGTCACTCTCGCAATATACTGAGTAGGGGGAAAGTTCAATCGCGAGGGCGAACAATAGATTAATTAACGAACAAAGGGGGGCCTTAATTGATTGGGAGGGTGGGGGA